>JABUQX010006166.1:65000-107003 GCA_015478945.1 Trachelipus rathkii
TATATATATATATATATATATATATATATATATATATATATATATATATATATATATTCTTTGTGTGCAAATGTCCACGAAGGAAGGAACCAGTGTACAGCAATACAAAGGTCATTATATATATAAAGACTGAAACATCTTTACATATTTTATTATATATATATATATATATATATATATATATATATATATATATATATATATATATATATATATATATATATATATATATATATATAAGGTAAGTTACATTAAGAGTAATTATATGTAATTATAATGCCTTAATAAGTGGTTGGGTAGCGCTTCTTTTTAGAATTAAAGGAACACAACCCATCCACCATGTCTTGAAAGACCCAAACTCTTTCTTCGGTATTGTTTGCAGCTTTTCAAACCTATTATTATATCCCCCAATTTTGTTGTGCACACACACACTATTATATATATATATATATATATATATATATATATATATATATATATATATATATATATATATATATATATATATATATATATATATATATATATATATATATATATATATATATATATATATATATGATCGTGGCAGAGAAAATATGGGGGTTCTCAATACCCCAAAAACTCAACTCCTTCAACGTAACTTTCCACACACAGCTACATCTTTCTTGATAATAATAATTTAAATATTCGTCTGTTCTTAATTGTTCTTGGTATTTCCTTTTCTCGTTACCTTTCTTGAAGAATAGTATCGTTTCTCTCGCTAAATAAGCCTTTAAGAGATAAGGTATTTGGAGGCGTCTTCGGAACTTCTTTGTACTACCTTGTTGCTTGTCTTGAATAAGGATATCATTTGCCCTTGTATTGAGTTCTCATCAGATATCTGAAATGTTTTCATTTGTTCAACTTTTTTTTTATGGGTGGATTCTAGGGCTTTTCGACAACAATTCTCCTACGTTAACCGGCTATCCAATTTCTTTCTAGCCATTGAATTGTTGTATCACACTTCTTATAATGTTGCCATCATAACTGAGACTCCTCTTCTGAACTCTCTCTAGTTATATACCTTTTTCTTTTATGAGAGTTCGTGCCACTCGTATACCTATACAGTATCATTTTCTCTTTTTCCAACTCGCTGACTCCAAACAATACCTCTAAGCTCATTCTCTCATGTAGGTCTACTCAATTGGTTAAGTTTGAAAGTTGGAAGACACTTACTTCTATTTTCCCAATCTTCTCTTTCTTACGCACTTTTAAAACGGCTTGCATAGAAATATAACGGAATTTAATTTAAGTTCAAATTTTGGGTCCTTACCTATTTGGACGACACAAATAATTTTTGTTTAATTTATTTCATTTATATTTTCATTATAGTTAACGATATAAAAAATAATTTAGCCATGAAAATTAATTACAGCTTATTCATATAATAATTAAAAAAACAAAAAAAAACAATTTACGTATAGAGAATAAATGCATGGTTACATAAAAGTTATCCTTAAATTTTACAAAATACATTTTCTATAAAGGACAGGAAAACGATATTTCAAGGATAACTTTAATATTCCTAATTTATTTTAAATATTTCTAATTTCGTATTTTTTTTTATGTTTGATCACTATCACTTAAGGGGGCGAAGAACCCCACGTAGGCAAACCCCCTCTGCCATGCAATTAAAATAAAACATATATATATATATATATATATATATATAAAATAATTTTATGAAAATCATATTTTTTCAGTTAACTAACCATTAAATTCCAGGTTTCATATTAATTTTTTTCTATACTTAAAATAGTTATACCCACTTACTCCCAACGTTAAATTATTTAGATAATTTCCTACAAAAAAAAATAAATAAATAATTAGACAAAAAATAAAAATAAAAATAAAATAAAACTGTCGTTCAAATAGGAAATTCCAAAATCAATTAGAAAAAAGAAATAGGAAAGTCCGAATTTTGTTTCCCCCAAACCCTGGTAAATTTCACGTAGGCCTCTATCCTTCTTCAGCCAGAAGTGAACAAAGGTTATTGTTTGTGTTGCCTATAAATATGATGCCAATATTTCTTGGACTTCTGGTACTTTAATTAGATGTTCTCTTGCATCTGTCTAAAAATAATTTCTGTAAATTTTTTTTTTCAAATAAAATAATAGTATTTAAAAAAAAAAAAAATTAGACTAAAAATCTATTAATATGAATAATTTCCATTAAAAATATATAGTTTTCTCTAAAGACAAAGGAATAATAACACCTTTAATATAATAATAATTTCACAGTGAAATAAAAAAAATCAATGGTTGGTAACTTGGTATCTGGTGTTGGCTGAACAGACTTTTGGGGTTTGTAAGTTAATTTTAATATGTACTTTTACCTTGCATTTTATTCATCTTTTATTTCGATAAATTAGAAATGTGAAAAATATAATTATATATATAATATATTTTTAAAAGTAGCTCCATATCAAAGAAAAGCGATAAAATTTTGAAAAAATTGTTTTCGTGAAATAATAAAAAATCTACCAGCTGAGACAAGTTATATATATATATATATATATATATATATATATATATATAAAAAAATATATATATATATTATGTTATATATATATTATATATATATATATATATATATATATATATATATACATATATATATATATATATATATATATATATATATATATATATATGTTGTTATTTAATATATATATATATATATATATATATATATATATATATATATATATATATATATATATATATATATATATATATATATATATATATATATATATATATATATATATATATAGATATATATATATATATATATATATATATATATATATATAATATGGACAAATATTAGGTTTAGGAATGATGTGTAAAATTGTGTGTATAAGGTATTATACAATTAAATCCTTTGGCCATCTTCTTAAAAATTCTTAGTAAATAAGAAAAGAAATGTCAACGGTCATACTAATACCATTTATATTTATGGTGCCATACCCATAATACCATAAATGAATTTTCTTTGAAAAGCATTTTTGGGATATAATTCGAGATGCTGTCTAAAACCAATATATATATATATATAGGAGAAGAAAAAGAAAGCACTGTTATAGTATATATATATATATATATATATATATATATATATATATATATATATTATATATATATATATAAATATATATAGTTATATAGAAGAAGAGGTATCTATATATATATATATATATATATATTTATATATATATATATATATATATACATATATATATATATATATATATATATATATATATATATATATATATATATATATATATATATATATATATATATATATATATATATATATATATATATATATATATATATATATAAAATATATATATATATATATATATATATATATATTTTGTCTTGTTATGACTGAGCGGAGTGGGCTCCTTTTCATCAGGCCACAGCTATCCCACTTTCTCCCTTCAATAAGCGGTTTTCGACTATTGATGATGCCTTTAACTTCTTCCAGCAAGTTATCATCACAGCAGCGGAAGCTTGCATTCCGCAATCTTCCGCAGGTAGGCGTTCGGCAACCCCTTATTGGTTCCAAGAATGTGCACAAAGCTAACCGGAAGAAGAAAAAACTCAATACAAAAGGACCCGCATGACCCCAAACATTATTTTTAAAGCAGCTGCGACAAAATCTCTTCGAATTAATTGCCAAACAGGTAAACAATACTTTCGAACTTACACATCGAATGTCAACTCCATAACATAACTCCCATTTCTTCAGTGTGGAAAGTTGCACAGAAAATATCTCGCCGCTCCAACAACTCTTCGCCCACAGTCCTCCGTTATGGGCTTGATATAACCGATACGATCTCTGCTCCAGCAGCTGTTGCAGATGCATTAGGTTATAGTTTTGCTAACCCCTCGAGCTCTTTCCGCTATCCTGAAGCCTTTCAAAAAGTGAGAATTACCACTGCCCTCCAGACTTTTAAACAGCGAAAGGGGAAAATCATACCTATAACCGTTTTTTTTTACACTTGCAGAGTATCAACTGCACTGGCGAATAGCAAAGACGGTGCCCTTGGCCCAGACTTAATTTCATACATTTTACCCCTTTGCATCAGCGCTCTTGCTGGATCTGTATAACATAATCTGGATCGAATCCTCTTTCCATCTATTTGGACTACAGCTTTTGTAATCCCTATTCCCAAACCTGGGAAAGATCCTAAGTTGGCGGACAACCAAAGAATAATTTCGCTCACCTGTTATTCTTGTAAATTGATGGAGAAAATTATTTCAGGCCGCCTTCTCTATGTTCTGGAGAGTCGCTAGGCTTTTTCAAACTTCCAGTTTGGTTTTCGCAAAAATAGTTCGACCGGAGATCCGTTGTAAAAACTGGACCATGACATCCGGGAAGCCTTCTCAACTGGTGGGATGGTTCTTGGTGTCTTTTTTAACATTGAAAAAGCTTATGGCACAACGTGGACAACTGGGGTTCTCCTTAAACTCCACTTGCTCGGTTTCCCAGGAAAGCTCCCTCTCTTTATTAAATGCCTTCTTTCAGACATATCCATTCAGGTTCGGTGCTCTTCTGGATGAAGGCGTTCAGCAGGACTGTTCTAAGTGCATTATTATTTGCTCTCGGATTCAATGACATCGTTACTTCTATCCCAGCGACGGTCAATTTTTCTCTCTTTGTTGACCTGGCGCTATATATTACCGGTGCCAGGCTACCATTTCTTGAACGGCAACTTTAACTAGCTATTGAGAATATTTCACAATGGGGTAACTCCCATGGCTTCCACTTTACAATGGTATCCGCTGTACAACTATAAGAAAATTATCGAACTATTAACAAAGGCGAAGATTACTTCACATGGCTGTAGTCCTTAACGTCAAACGATCATCAGCTTGGTCAATTGTTAAGAAGTATATTGAAACAGGGGGAACAAAACGGAATGTCCCTTCAGGTGGATAACTATCAAAAACTCACAATAAAATGATAGACTTTCTTATCGAAATGAATTTTTCAATCACTCTGAAGGAAGCAGACATTATCGTATAAAATTTGGGTAAGAAAGCATTTATTACTTCAATTCTTGCTATACAAAGACCATTAGATGGAACACTAGCCTCTCTGAAGAAGGTTTGTGATATACTAGACAGAGGAAATAATAATGACTATACTATTTGCATACTAACTATGTATATGCTACACCGTACTTTGTGGAGTATACATATGTACCTCTAGATTTGGTGATTTGATACATGAAGAAGCATATGGACAGGATTTAAGATATGCACAAAGCTAACATATAACAGAGCACCAACAGAAATGAGCTAATGCAATAGTATCTGGCTTCCCGAGAACAGATATCATGTCATCATTATTGCAGAAACTGACAGGAAATCTGGTTAATATATTTTGAAAAAATTGGAAACGTTGACACCAATATCTTTTGGAATATCCTTATTAATTTATCAATATTTTAAGGGAAGAAATTGCTTTTATTGTAAGTTAGTAAACGCACCTGCCCATACAGGTCAAGAAAGGCACCATTTAAAGTATATACCGCCTATCCTATGAAAATGATTTTTCGAAATCGAAAGCAAAAGTGTGTTTAGGAAAATTTAAGATGCAAGTGAGTAAAGTGACGAACCTTCCACAGTGGAGAGAACATTTACTAGAAACTGAAATTACAGACGACTGATTGCATAAAATAACGTCGTACGAAGTTCGAACAGGCTTTCACTAAAGCTGCCGTGTTTAATTAAATTTGTAAATAGGGAGGATATAGTTAACTAAATATCTTGATAAGTGATTTAATTACATTATTATTAATTAGTTAACAATTATACACTTAATATGAACAAATTTACTATTTATAATGTAACTGAGTGTTTTTTGGTAAGTGATGAATAAGTATGTAGTAATAAATAAATACCAGCTTTCATTGCCTAATGCTATTGTTAAATTGTAAAATATAGAAACCGATTGATGAGATTAATGAAAAAAGTTTGTTGAAAAGAGTGTAAACTTTGTCGGTTTAATTATGAAAATTCCTAATGACGTAACATTGCCGAATGGGAATTCTACATTTGCTGAATTGTTTCGTTTAAATGCCGATTTCTCTTGCATTGTCGAATGTCATAAATTTTTACCGAATAATGTATGACGATTATCGAAATCAAATGACACATTCTCGAAACCGTAAAAGAGGTACCGAATTCAAATTGAATATTATCGGATTAAGAATTATTTTATCGAAATATTCTGAAATATGTCCAAAAACTTTTGAAAAAGCTATATATATATATATATATATATATATATATATATATATATATATATATATATATATATATATATATATATATATATATATATATATATATATATATATATATTATAAAAATAATATAACCAAGTAAAAAGCTAACTCTGTGTTTGAATCGGAGCTTGTTTTTTTTCTCTACTTTTTTTTTCTGTTGATCGAGTCGTTTATCAAAACTAAACAATCTTTTTTTTCTGTGAAAAGTGAAACTTTATATATTCTTAAAAAAGCTAAGAATTTTGTGATCGTTTTTTTTTATGACAATTTTCTTAATAATGGTATCGGTATCTAAGTTTCTTAATAAAGGTATCGGTATCTAGGTTTCATATTAAAGGTGTCGGTATCTAGGTTTCACCTTTAAAGGCTTTTTTATTTAAACCAGTATTTATTGTATATTTATTGAACGTATGTTTAATAATCTTTAAACAATAAAAGGGTATCAAGGTATCGGTATCAAGGTTTCGTATCAAGGTATCGGTATCAAGGTTTCATATTAAGGTATCGGTATCAAGGTTTCAAATTTAAGGGTTTCATATTTAAACCTTTAATGTATATATAAACGTAAGTTTATAGTTTATTTAACAAACTTCCACAACCTGCAAAATATCCTTCGCTTGCATAACGCAAAGTAATATAATTGAGACCGAGGTCCTTTTTCATATCTTCTTGTTCGAAGCAATTTTTAAGTAAATTCCAGCACTTCGAGCAGTTAAATATATGCAATTAAAAGGAACCTAAAAAAGTTAAAAGGGCAGGTTTTATGACATTAAAATCTACTAAATATTTGTACGCCAGAGGTCGGGAATACTAATACGAGACCCTGGTTGAAGGAATAAATTTTCTTTCAAGAAAAAGTTGTATTGGCTTTCGACTCGGTATTAGTCTTCATCAGTAAACAAAAAATGGTAAGTTTACTTTCTGATAATCAGGTGTGCAAATAAAACTTTTAACAAGGTATAAATTAATTAAGACCAGTATTTATATTACTCATACAGAATTGTGGAACAATTATCTTCTTCATTGAGAAGACATCTATTAAGGTATTCTTATTTCCGGTTGATCCTGCCAAGATATACCAACCCTTCGGCTAATGAGTTTCAGCTGTTTTCCCAATTAAGTAATTGCAATTTTACAATTTTACAATTTAAAATAACAATTTAGAATAAAACCATTTATTTATTTTTTATGTTTGACTTACTTAATCTTACATAAAAAAAATTGAAAGAAAATTTACTTTCTTCTGTTTATATTACAATTAAAGTTTCAAACTAAACTTTACCTAATATTTCTATTCTTACTATTCCCTTTCCCCGTACAACCAATAAGCATTTACTGCTAACGGATATATTCAGGGAAATTTAATAATTTACTTTTGCAGTAGAATAGCTAATTGCTCATTGAGCACGGTTGATTTATGCAAAAGTGTGAATAGTTTATCATTTAAGAATTAATAATCTGAAAAGGCTAAAAGATAAATAACGCTTAATATATATAAGCGTTTATTTATCTATAGCCCTAATATATATATGATATATTATATATAATATATTGTGTATATATATATATATATATATATATATATATATATATATATATATATATATATATATATATATATATATATATATATATATATATATGCACTAAGGTGTATATATATATATATAATGTGTGTGTGTGTGTGTGAGCATGGTCTCACTCATACTGCCTTCATTTTAAATGACACCATCCCCTTTCGTCTTTTTGTCACGTGACATCTATTTCTAACTCTTTAATTAAAGTGGTGTGATAGTTTGTGCTTCCAATTTGGTAGTCGTTGAGGTTCGTGAGGTGGAGCAACTTTATATATAGGGTCATTTAGCCTCTCAGGGCACCTTTAAACCCCCCCGCCGATCAAAATAGCACAAACTTTAAAATTTTCAAAATGGAACCAGCTGATTTGTCTTCGTTGAACACTTTGCTTCATCAAATGGAAACTTCCATATCTACGGATATCGGAAACAGCGTAGGTGACACCGCCCCCGAGGAGGAGAAAAGGGTGACAGATGATGTAAAGGCTAAATTAGTTCCTCTGAGGAGATCAAGAGGAACATTGAAGCGAAAAATAACAATCATGTTCAAGCAATTAGCTGAAATCGTAAAAGATGGTGACCTTTCTCTTGTTTCGTCTGTGTTGGAGGAGGTGTCAGTAATGTTAGGAGAGATACGCAGATACGATGGAGAAATTGAGGCCTTAATTTGTGCTTCAGATATACTGCAATACAATTCTAAATTGTTGGATGAGGAATTAGTGGGATCCACCCACTACCATCTTCAGCAGCAGAAAATCCAAAATTTATTCAGCCTTCCGGCTGCCAACGTTTCGCTCCATGAGTCAGCATCAGGAATACAATCCCTCAGGGAATCGGACCAGCAACAATCTGAGGTCCATTCTATGCTGAAGACTTTAACTACACACAAACAGGAAGTCAAAATTCCTCCACTAAAGTGTAAAAGCTTTTCGGGAGGAACTGACCGTCTTCAGTTTCGATCTTTCTTGCTTTCTTTTGAAAACATCATCGGGTGCAGACGTGACCTCTCAGAAGCTGCCAAGCTTCAATATTTGAAATCCCATCTTTCCGGCCTAGCTCAGAAGGATGTGGAGCACCTCCCAAATATAGACGCAAATTATGAAGTAGCTTTACAGATATTGAAAGAACTATATCTGGACGAGCCCTTTATTATTGATTCATTACTGCACCAAATATATTCTGCTCCTGCTTTGGATTCTAAGAATCTTGAAGCAGTGAGAACTTTCGTAACAGAGGTACGGGCTCACCTCCACGAGTTAAAAGAGTTCGGAGTGGATCTTTTGGAGGAAGATTCAGCAGGGTGTAAACTTCTCAGCCATATTCTGGTTGATAAGTTACCTCAAAATTTCTTAAGAGAAATGAAGATCGTTACCAATGTGGAGTACCCATCTGTTATTACTATTTTTGAACAATATCATACGATTTTGAAATCAATGGAAAGGATGAAGAATAAACCTCTCTCTTCTACTTCAAAAAAGATGTCTAATTCTTCACCCCCAAGCAAAAAGAAGACCTCTTCTTATTATGTATCGAAAGTTTCAAAAAAGAGCTCCATGCAGGAGCGAACCACTTCTTCTCCTAGAGAATCTAAAGCTACAAACGAGACCTTCTCAGTTAAGTGTAAGCTTTGTGGGGGTGCTCATTTCATGTCCTCTTGTTCGACCTATCCCAATCCGGCCGCAAGAAGAGAGCGCTGCAGTGCCTTAGGACTTTGTGCCTGCTGCAGCAGCACTAAACACAAGACATTATTATGTCCAGCAAAGACTTATGGTCTTAACTTTCCTTGCGTCTTGTGTAAAAGCAAGGCTCACATCTCTGCTCTTTGCTGTTCAGGCGTTAAATCCAATAACATTGGAAAAGGACCCAAACCCATTGATGAACCTTCTACATCGTCGTCTGCTGCCACCTTTACAGAAGATGATGATACCAGTCGAAATCATCTATGTATCAATGCTGGATCCACTCCATCGGGCAACATTCTTCCTACTGTTTCCCTTAAGGTAAAAAAAGGAAATAAAATTGTAGCGGTACGCTGTCTTCTTGATTTTGGTTCCCAGAGGAGCTACTGTCATAATGGAGTCATGGAGAAGTTAGGAGTGGATTTGTCTTCTCTTCCTAGTAGCAATAAAACAATTAAAACGTTTTTAGGAGAACAATCCAGAACAATGCATTCCATAGACTTGGATCTGAATCTCTGTTGTGACTCTTTTTTCAAAGTTCCCATGCTCATAGATCCTGGTCTTAACATCGGATTTGAGGTAAGGGGATTAATGGGAGCCGAATATAACATCAGGCGCAATGGATATAAGATTGCGGATCGTTTCTACTATAAGGGCCGCCATGAAGATAGTGTAGAAAATGTGGAGTGTCTACTGGGGATAGATTCATTATACCTGATGAAACATTTCAAAGTTGTCAACTGTTTGAGAGGAAGTGCTATTGAGTCCTGCCATGGTTTCATACCCTTCGGCCCTGTCAAGAGTTTTTTGACACCTTCTCAAATTGACACAATTTTCAACTTTAATTCTTTTCATGAACAAAAGGAGGAAGAGTCTTCATGACAATCAAAGTTGACCTCTTCTCTCCGTCAGTCTGTAAATAAAATTCCCGAAACAGTCGTCAACTCTATTATAGATCCATCTCCTTCCTACTTCGATCCTCTTCTTCACACACACCCTAACATAGACCTGGACGTGGGTCTCGAAAACCTATACAAACTGGAATCTATTGGCATCAACGAGGAAGCCGACCAAGGCTCCATTGACACCATTTTCAATCGCAAATTCCATGAGAGCATAGGATTCGAGGAGGGAAGGTATCATGTTGAAATTCCGTGGTACGAAGATGTGCTAAAAGAGGTACCATCAAACCACCGAGTGGCCCTTGCAGCTCTTCATCGAGTAAAGCAAAACCTTCAAAGACAAAACCTCGAGTCTACTTATGGGGACATTTTTCGTCAATATCTGGCCGATGGAATCATCGAGCGTATACAGGTGTCTCCGAGGGACTTTCACAAGCACATATGGATACCACATCGCCCTGTAGTGAAGACTGCCGAGCAGGTGACAACCAAAGTGAGGCCGGTCTTCAACTGCAGCCTTCGGGTCGGGAATAGTCCATCTCTTAACCAGGCTTGCTACCCCGGTTTAGATCTGATGGCTTCTTTGTTTAGACTGCTTTTACAATTTAGAACCAATAAGTATGTAGTGCTGGCAGACATATCGAAGGCTTTTTTACAAATTAGACTGAAGAAGGAGGAGGATCGTAATAGGTTCTGCTTCTTCTGGGAAGAAAATGGTGTTCTGAACACCTTTCGATATACATCTATAATCTTTGGTCTGGCAGTCAGCCCCTATATACTCGGTGCTGTTATACGACACCACGCGAAAAAGTATCCACCTGATCTTTGTTCTTCATTATTGGAGCACAATTTTTATATGGACAACTTTATCTTCTCTCATTCTTCGATCAACACTGTAACAGACATATTTTATCAGACTACAACTCGCATGAGCGAGGGTGGTTTTGATTTGTGCTCTTGGAGCACAAATAGTCCTGAACTTAGAACACTCCTAGAGTCTGAGGGAAAACAATCATCACACCAAAATCCGGAAGAAAGGGTTCTGGGATATCTTTTCGATACTGCTTCAGATTCTATCAGACTGAGTGACTTTGATATTTCTTTAACAACCAAAACAAAACGTCAGCTTCTCTCTCAAATTGCCAAGGTCTTTGACCCATTTTCCCTGTTCCTTCCTGTTACCATCAGAGGCCGTCTTCTCATGCGGAAAACATGGGAACAAGAGATGGGGTGGGATGACGAAATTGACGAGGAGTTGAGGACCTCATGGGAGAAGCTGAGTTCTGATTTAAACTTATTGAAGGACATCTCTTTCGATAGGTCCTGCTTCGAGACAGAAAGTTCCGACCTGTCTCTTCACATCTTCTGTGATGCCAGCTCTACCTGCTATGGCTTTGTGGTCTATGTTTCCTCTTCAGCCAAAGAACCAAGCATTCTCTGGTCTAAGGGAAAAGTTTCCCCCTTAAAAGGAAAGACTTTACCATGCTTAGAGCTTTTGTCGGTGTTTCTAGCCTTCAAGTGTCTACCTCAGGTCCTTGATGGCTTTCCTAACTCAAAATTCAATACTTTAAACATCTTTTCTGATTCGCAAATTACTTTGCAGTGGATTCTTAAAGGAGGAAAAAAGAACAAGAGCGTTTTCGTCAAAAACAGGATTCAGGATATTCAAAAAATGATATCTTCTCTTAGAGAAAATCAGCAATTGATTCCCAAATTTCATTTCGTAAGATCTGAAGAAAATCCTGCAGATCTCCTCACCAGAGGTCTGACAACTACTGAATTTGGGAAATCCCTTTCATTTTGGAAACAAGGTCCTGAATGGTTGTCATCGGCCCCCATTTATTGGCCTGAAACAGAGTGGGAAAATAGCACAAGCAATCCTTCTCTTGTGCTTCTGACTACAAATCAAGCTGTACTACCACCTGTGATCAAGTTTGAAAAGTTCTCCAATCTTCACGCTCTATTAAGAGTATGCTCTCTCCTTTTTAAGTTTTCAGCAATCACACGAAAAATAAACATTGATTGTGAATCAATGGCACGATTGTATTGCTTAAGGAGGATGCAGGAAGAGTCCTTCCCTAAAGAACTTGCTTTTCTAAGAAGAGCAAGAGCTAATCCTTCGTTGACCGAACCACCACCTGATCTGGTCAATCATCTGAACTTGTTTCTTGATGATCAACATCTTATAAGAAGCAAGGGAAGACTTGCTCGATCCAACTACTATGATTTTGATGTGCTAAACCCCATCCTCTTGGGAAAAAGTCATCATTTCACTCTTCTTTTCATCAGAAATGCTCACTATGAGTGCAAACATTTGGGGATTCAAGCCACTTTGACAAATATCCGTCTTAGAGGTTTTTGGATCACCGCAGCCAGAGCTACCATCAAAAGGGTTCTTACTGACTGTATCATATGCAAGAGGTACAACAACTTTGCATTTAAATATCCTCGCTTTACCAACTTTACGAGGGCTCAAGTGGAACTATTCCGCCCTTTCCAACATGTAGGAGTGGACTTCACCAAGCATTGGTGGGTGAAGGTGAAAGGCTCTCCACAGGCCCAAAAAATGTTCATCATCATATACACATGCTTAAATGTGCGTGCTGTATATTTGGATTTGATAGCAGATATGTCGTCTGAGTCATTCGTCCAATCATTCAAACGTTTCGTCAGTCGCTTTGGAGTACCGGACGTTGTGTATAGCGACAATGCAAAATCCTTTGTTCAGGGAGTCGAATCATTTGAATCATTTGTCATCTCGGAAAATGGGCAGGAGTTCCTCCGTAAAAATCACATCATACATCGAAGAATCCCTTTATACAGTCCCTGGACCGGTAGCCTATGGGAGAGACTCTTGAGAGTGGTAAAGGATTGTCTCGTGAAAACCATCGGACGATCCTCCATTGAATATTTTCAATTTTTAACAATTCTTGCGGAAATTTCGGATGCCATAAACTCGAGACCTCTTACCTACACGTCAAGTTCTCAGGATGTAATTCCTCTCACGCCTAATTGTTTTTTGAAGCCTCATTCAAAAACAAGCATGGTGTGGAGAAATGAGAACGTTGCTCAACCATTAATAACACCTACTAGAAATGCTTTGATCAAATCTCTTCGATCATCCTCAGACACTTTTGAAGAATTTCGGACCAGATGGTATGAAGAATATCTGCTAAGTCTCCGCGAGATAGGTAGAGATCTTTACCAGACTGGATGGAAAAACTTGGTCAAAGTAGACGATGTGGTAATCGTACGTAGTCCTGTCAAAGAGCGCCCTTTTTGGCAGCTGGGCATCGTCACTCAATTAGTACATGGAGATGACGGAAAGGTTAGATCAGTTTTCGTCAAGTCTCCAGGAGGACAAGTAAATCATCATTCGATAAAACACTTATATCCTCTGGAGCTGTCCTTAACTCATAGCGGGAACTCTCAAACAACGAACCCTCCATCATCAGTTCCATCTACCTCTACGACATCTTCTAGCCCAACGTCGATTTTAACAGCTAAGCCTTCAAGACCTAGTCGAAAAGCAGCTGTAGCAGCAAGAGCACGTCTTCAAGAAAGTGACTCTTCAGAATCTGATTCGGAATAATATGTTAAAATCTCTCCAGCCAATTGTCTTGGCATAAGGAGAATACTCCAGGAGCGTTTGTAAATATGTCTTTTTTTACTTATTTGTCCTTTCTTTTAATGCCTCCACTAGATAGTTGGAGGCATCCCGCCCCCCGGAGTGTATAAAAATAATATAACCAAGTAAAAAGCTAACTCTGTGTTTGAATCGGAGCTTGTTTTTTTTTCTCTACTTTTTTCTGGTGATCGAGTCGTTTATCAAAACTAAACAATCTTTTTTTCTGTGAAAAGTGAAAACTGTATATATTCTTAAAAAGCTAAGAATTATGTGATCATTTTTTTGACAAGTTTCATAATAATGGTATCGGTATCTAGGTTTCATATTAAAGGTATCGGTATCTAGGTTTCATATTAAAGGTGTCGGTATCTAGGTTTCACCTTTAAAGGCTTTTTATTTGAACCAGTATTTGTTGTATATTTATTGAACGTATGTTTAATAATCTTTAAACAATAAAAGGGTATCAAGGTATCGGTATCAAGGTTTCGTATCAAGGTATCGGTATCAAGGTTTCATATTAAGGTATCGGTATCAAGGTTTCAAATTTAAGGGTTTCATATTTAAACCTTTAATGTATATATAAACGTAAGTTTATAGTTTATTTAACAAACTTCCACAACCTGCAAAATATCCTTCGCTTGCATAACGCAAAGTAATATAATTGAGACCGAGGTCTTTTTTTCATATCTTCTTGTTCGAAGCAATTTTTAAGTAAATTCCAGTACTTCGAGCAGTTTAAAAGGAACCTAAACAAGTTAAAAGGGCAGGTTTTATGACTTTAAAATCTACTAAATATTTGTACGCCAGAGGTCGGGAATACTAATACGAGACCCTGGTTGAAGGAATAAATTTTCTTTCAAGAAAAGTTGTATTGTCTTTCGACTCGGTATTAGTCTTCATCAGTAAACAAAAAATGGTAAGTTTACTTTCTGATAATCAGGTGTACAAATAAAACTTTTAACAAGGTATAAATTAATTAAGACTGGTATTTTTATTACTCATACAGAATTGTGGAACAATTGTTCTTCTTGATTGTGAGGACATCTATTAAGTTAACCTTATTTCCGGTTGATCCTGCCAAGATATACAAATCCTTCGGCTAATGAGTTTCAGCTGTTTTTTCAATTAAGTAATTGCAATTTTACAATTTTACAATTTAATAACTTTAAAATAACAATTTAGAATAAAACCATTTATTTATTTTTTATGTTTGACTTACTTAATCTTACAATATATATATATATATAATTTATTAATTATTAAGATACATATATATATATCTATATAATATATTGATATATTATATATATATATTATTTGCCCCCCCTAAATTAGTATATAAATTTTATATATATATATATATATATATATAAAGGTGGGCATTAACGCGTTAAAGCGTTAATCCGTTAATTAACTCGTTAATTTTTTCGTTAACTTTTAACGCTTTCGTTAATTTCGAAAAGAAGTAACGGACTATTAACGAGTTACATTTGTGAATTAACGTTAACGAGTTAAAAATTTTCCCCAACATCCGTTAACCGTTACCTTAATTTACGAGTTTATAAAATATTTTCTTATCAGATTTTAAATTGTATTAGATTCGATTTCGATAAGAGATAAACTTTTTTTTCCCAAAATTTCTTAAACGCTCCTCTCGATGGCTCAAAATGTGTTTATCTTTACTCGGTTATTATCCCGTTTAGTAATGTTTAACACAAGGTTAAAAAAAAACGAGTTTTTAGGGAATGTGCTTACGTGCTGACACCGCCCCTCGTTCAACTATATTCTCTATGTCTTGATACTAGCACTTTCCCTCAGTGTTGGAAGCACGCACATGTCCAACCTATTCCGAAAAAAGGAAGCCACTCTGATCCTTCTAACTATCGCCCTATAGCTCTCACTTGTATTGTATCTTCTTGAGTGGGCAGATAAGTGGCAAATGAATTTTAATCGTAAAAAGTGTAAGGTTCTTCACCTAGGTTACTCGAATAAAAGTTTTAACTACGATATGAATGGGGATTGGCTTGAGTCTGTGGACCAAGAAAAAGATTTAGGTGTGATTATAAGCAGTAATTTGAAAGTAGCTAATCAGTGTTTGGAAGCAAGGAATAAAGCTAATAAGATGCTGTTTATAATAAATCGCAATGTTGTTTACAAGAGCAAGGAAGTAATAAGTAAATTGTATAATAACTATGTTAGGCCAATAATAGAGTATTGTGCACAAGTTTGGGCCCCTTATTTTAAACAAAGACTTATATATGCTAGAGAGTGAGTGCAACGTAGAGCAACAAGGATGATTTCTGGATTTGAGGGTAAAAGCTATGAAGAGAGGCTGAAGGAGTTAGGAATGTTTTCTGTAGAAAGGCGATTTCTCAGAGGGGATATGATACAAGTCTACAAAATTTTTACATCTATCGATAATACGGAGACCAATAAATTCTTCATAGTAGAGCACGGACGGAATGCCAGGCGGCATAACAAGAAAATTAAGAAGAAAGCATGCCATCTTGATATAAGAAAGCATTCTTTTAGCAATAAGGTTGTTAAATTTTGGAATGGTTTGCCACAGGAGGTTGTCGAGTGTGACTCAATTGCAACATTTAAGAAATGGTTAGATGGGTATGTGGATGGATTGGGTATCATATAGTATATTTAGACGAATCCAAATTGGCGGGTTTTTAGTTACAGTATGGTGTTATTAATGTTAGTTTGCATGTGTGACCATAACTTAATTGTTAAGGTATGTGGATGGTTTGGGTATCATATATCATTTTTTTTACTAAGCCAAATTGGTGGATTTTTAGTTACAGTAATTTGACAAGCCCTAGGGCGCTTTGTGGATTTGCATGAGCATGTTTGGTTAGTGGGTTGACTGGGACAGTCTCGATAGGCCCATGTGGCTTCTTACTGTCTCTATATTTCTAATGTTTCTAATGTATGTCCAAATTACATTCTTGAAACCTTCTCTCAATCTCACTTCTTAGACCATCTGGAATCTCATTCTCTTCTTTCCGATCGTCAGTACGGCTTTTCGTGTTCAAGGTCTACTGGCGATATACTTTCCTATTAAACCGATTTATGGTTTTCCGCTCTTAGGAACTACCGGCAGACTTGCTTAGTGGCACTTGACATATCCAAAACATTTGACCGGGTATGGCACGCATCATTGCTCTCCAAGCTCAACTTCCTTTGGGTTTCCTCTTTCTCACTTTGCTTACTTAGTCTAGCTTCTCTTCAAGTCCGCTAAACATCGGCTTATGGTTGATGGAGCGACTATCTTTCTTTTTTTCTGTCAAATAGTGGTGTTCCTGCAGGGTTTTCCGCTTATCTCCTACTTTTCATTAATGATCTTCTCAACTGCAAATCTAACTCTATCCACTCATATGCCGATGCCTCGACCCTTCATTCTTCAACTCATTTTCAATTCTGCTCCTTCTTTTACTTCTATAATTGCCTCTCTCTTAATCTTTCCGGTTCTATTCTCGCTGATCTGGATAGAATTGCGGGTGGGGTTCCGTCCACCTTGTGAAATTAAAATTCTTAAAACCCAACTCTACAAATTCTCCCTCTCTAAAACATCTTCCTAAATTTCCTATCTCTTTTGAGTTCTCTCGTCTCTCCTGTTTACAATATAACATCCTTGGCCTTAACATAAACACAAAAAAAATGTCTTTGAAACCTCACATCACAACGGTTGCTAGGGCGGCATCAAAGAAACTGGGAGTTCGTTAAGACTGCGAGACCTTTTTTCTCCCTGCTTCTCAGTTACTTCCAGCTATACAAGGGTCCTCATCCGCCCTTGTATAGTAGTACTGTTCTCATTCTGGGGGGCTTCTGGTTTCACCCCGGCTTTTGAACAGGGGCGAGTCAAAAGCCAAAAAGGCTTATAAACTGTCTGTACTTTCCAGTTCACCTGACCCTCTAATCTTTGCCGGGCGCGAATGTGGTGCTTTATATTCTTTTTCATAAGTAATCGCAAACGGCAGGTGTTTCGAGGGAACTCACCATCGCGTACCCCACCTTTACGACGCCCTCGTAGCACAAGGGGTGCTGTATCCGCGGCACAGTTTTGCGTAGAATTTGGTAACTCCAGGCTATGTTCCCTGCTGGTGGCTTCCTTCTTTCGGCCACCACTGTTCTATGGAACCGCTCTTCCCATCTTCTGTGTTTTCCTGCTGAATATTTATTTCCTTCCCTTTAAAAGCCTACGTCTATGTTCATCTGCGTAATTTGCGCTAGCGGATGAAATTTTGCGTGCACACCCCTCCTTGAATAGGGCTCTGCCCGTGAGTGGTGGTGATTAATTTGTAAAAAAAAAAAAATTATTTTTGAAAATTTGTTCCAAGATTAACGTTAACTTCCGTTACATTCTTTACCGATAAACGCTTAAATGATTAACGCCGTTAATAATTTTTTGTTAACGAATTTAAGAATTAACGCCGTTAAACTTTCTCATTAACGGTTGCCCACTTTGTATATATATATTATATAATATATATATATATATAATATATATATATATATATATATATATATATATATATATATATATATATATATATATATATATATATATATATATATATATATATATATATATATATATATATATATATATTATAAAAGGATTTTTTATCTTGACCGGGGTGGTCAATTGGCTATCAACATTCAAAGAAAGTCGAACAAAATGTAACGGACTAAAAAGTAACGGAGGAAAAAATAACGGAACTTATTCGGTGCGTTACATGAAAGAAAAAGTAACGAGTCCGTTACTCCGTTACTCAAAAAACTAGTTCCGTTAGTAACGGAGTAACGGAGTAACGGATCGTGCCCACCTCTGTATATATATATATATATATATATATATATATATATATATATATAATATATATTTTAAAATATAAAATTATATATTATATATAATATATATATATATATATATATATATATATATATATATATTATATATATATTTATATATAAAAATATATATATTATAAAATATTTATTACATGAATACTATATATATATCTAATATGTTTAATATATTTTAGTGATGCAAGCCGGCTGCGGATGCGGTTGCGGATGCGGATGCAGATGCGGATCGGAAAAAGGAAATTTAGGTGCGGTTGCGGATGCGGATGCGGATGCGGATTTTGAAAGTGGAAGAGTAAGCTGGATGCTGTTGCGGATGCGGATGTTTACTCTTTAAGTTTGAGTTATAAAATTAATATATATATATATATATATATAATACATATATATATATATATATATATAATATTATATATATATATATATAATATATATATAATATATATATATATTACAAGCTGTCACCACCACTCCCTGGCAGAGCCCTATTCTGGGAGGAGGTGTTGCCGCCAAAATTTCACTCACTAGCGCAAATTACGCAGATGAGCACAGACGCAGGCTTTTAAAGTGAGGGAGATTAAATTCAGCAGCAAACACAAAAGATGGAAGATAATTTCACAGAACAGAGTTGGTGGGAAAGAGGAAGCACCGCAGCGAACTAGCCTGGAGTACCAATATCTACACAAAACTCGTGCACAGACACAGCACCCCTTGTGCTGCGAGGGCGTCGTTAAAGGTGTGTACGTGAGTGGTAAGTTTCCCTCGATACACTTGTCGCTGCGGTACATATAGAACAAGAGACAAAGTCCAACCTCGCGCCTCAAAGACTAAAGGGTCAGTAACTGGAAAGTAACAGAACAGTTTGGCCCCTTTGACCCTATCCAAAAGCCGGGTGAAACCAGAGCCCCCTTCACAAAGATATGAGAGCGGTACTCCAAAAAATAGCGGATGAGACCCTTATATAGTTGGAATAACTTAGAAGGGGGAAAATATCACAGTCTAAACTGAACTTCCAGCATCTTTGAGGCCGCCCTAGCACCGTTGTGATGTGAGTTTCCAGACATTTTTTTTGTTTATGTTAAGGCGAATGATGTTTAATATTGTCAACAGGCAGAGACGAGAGAAACCGTCCGAAAGAGATAGAAAGTTTTGTTATAGGTGTTTTAGAGAGGCGAGATTTGTAGAAAGTTGAGTTTTTAAAAAATTGCATTTCACTAAAGTTGAAGACGACCTCAATCGGAAAATTCTTTCCAAGATTCTCGACAGAAGTCATCGGCAAAGGTTAAGACGAGAGGCAATGTTAGAAGTAAAGAAGGAGTAGAATAGAAATGAGTTGAAAGGAGCGAAGGGTCGAAGTCATCGGCATATTGAGTGGATAGAGTTAGATGTGCAGGTGAGATCATTAATGAAAATGTACGAAAAAGTAGGCAGAAAGACCAAACCTGAGAACACACTATTGACAAGAAAAAAAGAAAAAAAGATCGCCTCCATCACCACAGCCGATTATTGAGTGACTTGAAGAAAGCTAGACAAAATTAAGCAAAGAAGGAGGAAACCCAAAGAATGGGAGCTTGGAGAGCAGTGACGCGTGCCATACCCGGTCAAATGCTTTGGATATGTCAAGCGCCACCACGCAAGTCTCCCCAGTAAGTTCCTAAGAAGCGGAAACCCATAAGATTGGTTAAATAGGAAAAGTAATATTCAACAGTAGACCTTCGAACGCCGACAGCCGTACTGGCGATCGGAACGAAGAGAATGAGAATCCAGATGGTCTAAGAAGTGAGAGTTAAGAAGGGTTTCAAAGATCTTAGATAGAATACAAGTGAGAGCTAGCTATATGGCGATAGTTAGAATGATCAGAGCGCTTCCTTTTTTCGGAATAGGTTGGACATGTTACGAGCTTCCAACACTGAGGGAAAGTGCTAGTATTGAGAGCATAGAGAATATAGTTGAACGAGGGCGGGGTCAGCACGGAAGCACACTTCCTCAAACTCGGGGAGGAATGCCATCCGAGCCACCCGCCTTCCTAACGTTCATAGATTCAGGGCCCATGCACCCGATCAAGTGTAATCTCAGGCAAAACATGGGAGTACCTAGAGGAGAAGGAGGGAAGGAGAGGAATGCCAGAAATCGTCAGGGTTAGTTAAAGAGGAAAAGAGGAGGCCGAAGAGATTGGCCCTTTCAGTTGGAGAATTTAGCAAAAGAGCCATCAGATCGAATAAGAGGAATGAAAGGATGGTTTACAGAAGTTGTTAGAGATGTTTTTTGGCAAGAGGCCAGAAGATTTGTCAGTAGGAGAACCAAGAAGGTTAGCGCACTTTCGTTTGATGAAAGCCCGCTTGCTCGTCAAAGAGTGTCCTGCAACGATTAACAATATATATATATATATATAATAATATATATATATATATATATATATATATTTATATATATATTATATATATATATATATATATATATATATATATATATATATATATATATTATATATATATTATATATATATATAATACATTATAATATTAAAGTATGAAAATAAATATAACAATTATTCCCATAAACTCCCATGATAAAGATGCCAAATAATATTTATTTTATATATGCATTTAATCAAATGCAGAAAACATCCGCAACATCCTCATTTTTCAAAAGAGGATGCGGATGCGGATGCGGATGTGCCGTTAAGTGAGGATGCGGATGCGGATGCGGATGCGGATGTCAATTTAGGTGCGGATGTTCCGCAAATGCGGATGCGGATGCGGATGTCATGTCCATCACTAATATATATATATATATATATATATATATATATATATAATATATATATATATATATATATAATATATTATATAATAAGATATAAATATTATATATATATATATATTATATATATATAATATATATATATATATATATATGCACCTGCTAATGATCAGTTGAACGGATTGTAGATGTGTAATTAGAATACATGTGCTTGAGTGGAAATCTTTTATTGGACAAAAAAAAAAAAATAACTAGCTTGGTCCAATAGATAGGGCCACTACTTCAATAAGAAAGAGAACTCGAGATAGATATGAAATACTTGGTCGTGGAAAAATGATATATATTAGTCTTGCTGAAAGCTTTTCTAAATTTAGGTGAAACTGATTCTATAGGCTACGTTGACGAAAATATTGAAAGTTGCGAAAGAGTGATATTTTGTTTCTGATTCCGAATAACGAGAAAACAATCAAAACTGATTCTCATATGATACATTTTTTGTGACAGCAGAGAGATACGGCTTAAGTTATTGAGATACTGCTGCAATTGTTAATACTGCTTTTCAAGGTATTGGGAATTTTAAATTAGAAAAAAAGTAGAAAGAGAATGAAAGTGAGTTCGGTTGGTAAAACATCGGGTCCAAAAAGATTCAAAGTTTTGAATGAAAATCAATTAAAATAGGATTTAACTTAATTAAACAACTAAATTTGTCTCCCCAATGTGAAATTGAAATTCCTGTAGAGACCTCAGTAATGACCAAAAATATATCTACGAAATGTGCATTGCAATAAAGTCTTGCAACATTTCAAAGCAGTTGGCTTTAAAATCTGCAGAAGCTTTGCATAAAACAAGATTGCTTACAAAAGTTAACAGAATCCTACCCTTATATGTCTAACACCAAATTCAAGAACAAATCTCCAGGATTTAGTTCATATAACATTAAAAGTATATGTCACAGATTGCTTTGGATTAAATCGCATCCAAAAGCCATAGAAGGGACTATGAAATTTTACTACTTAATTTCCTCATCAGAATCACAGGGAGGTGCCTGGTACATTCATCGAAATTGTTCTCAGGGACAATGCATACTTTGCCCGCCAGAGAACATTTTGCTTTCAATGACCATGGTTCCTAGATTAGAGATTAGAAAGGCAGCCTTTCATCCTATAATAAATGCCAAAACAAAAGAAACCATGAGAAACTCTGTCTTGCCCATTGATGTTAATTTCCATGACACTGCTTATAATGATATGATCGACTGGAACGAAGAAATAATTTACCCACCATTCTTACAAGAATTTTCAAATGATGATCTACTTAACGATATAACAAAACCACCCTTGAGCTTTCTCCTATTCCATGTCACACACAAGGTATCGAACGTGTAATTACCTTAGTCACTAGGCTCTCAGAAGATCGAGTTGGCTATGAAAAAGACATAATGACATGACAGACTTGATATTGCTCAGAACTGTGCTTACTTTTTTCGCCCTTTGAGAGTTTGACGGCTTCAGCTGAGAAGATTATTATTTTGTTTCAGGGTCATAACAATACACCCACGTTTCATCGGTTATTATAACTCTGAACAAAAAGATAGGGTAACCTCGAATTTCCCCTTGCAGCTCTATGCACATGTGAACCAGATGGCCTCGTTGATCAACGATAGACCGATTCATTTCGTCTCATGTTGAGTTCATCTATCAAAACAGTAAAAGACTGTGTAATTAAAACAGCAGAAATTAAGAAACAAGTGCACCTCTCAGAGCCTGTTGGTAGACTAAAAAAAACTCAGACACACCAAGGGACACCTAGCAGCTGATGATTGAACTGCTATTAACTTGGGCGGGATAAATTCTTATATATATATATATATATAAATGGAAGGTAAATGTTTATTAAGTGTAATACATCAAAAATATCATTTCAAATGAGCATTTTCTAAAATTGTGGTGTGCCTTATGAACTCACGTTAGGCCTATAATTTATAGGCTAAATATTCAGAAATAAACTTTTCCTCTCGTACACGGGATAAATAATACTCTCTAAACGCTAGGTAACCACAGGGTCATTCCAAGTATAAAGACAAGAGATCAGGTTGTTAATTATTATTTCTTATAATAAATATATTTCAATCGAAAAACTCGACTAGAAATCCAAGGTAAGATCACTCTTAAAGCACGTAAGAATGAAATGTTTTCCTATTTGCATTGGTCGGAGTAGTTTCACCCAGTTCATAACGCCTACACCAGAGGCCTCTCAGCATGCGCCACCCGCACAAAGTCAAGCAAACCCGCAACCCGCTAGGTGCGTCCGCGCGTCTCCGCCCGCGCAGTGACGCCGCAGGCGCAAAAATTAAATTTTCGCGTACTGCGCAACGCGTGAGCCGCAGAGACGCGATTCTCTCGCGAATTGGATTAATCGACCTAAGAAACACAATACAAACAACACAATAAACACACAACAACACACACACACACACAACACACTACAAAACACACACAACCGCACTCACTTACGCATATAACGTATAATTTATTAAAACATTTTATTTTAGCATTTTGTAATCACATAAGTGAAATTTACTTTGGCTCTGATATATTGACTCTCATGCTGCTCTCCTTTGGATTCTAGCACAACATACAGCGCTCACACGTCGCACCTCACACAACACACACACACACACACACACCGCGCGCGCCACCCATCAATTAACACATATCACACGTACTAACAATTATATCAACAAACACCGTGTTAACATCTTTCTACTAACATTATCATTCATCAACACACACAACACTCATACTAGTGTTATTTACTTCATGCTCATTCAAGTTATTAAACATTATTATAGAACACATAGCACTATAACATACGCACCAACCCAGCTCCGATATCTTTCAGATGCACTCAACATTGATGCCTCAGATTTTCATAGCTCAACTATTAGATGCTAACACTTTTGATGCACTAACTTTTGATGCTCCAGCTTTTGATATCATCAATTTGATGCTCAGCTCTTTTGAATGCCATCAGCTTTGATGCACTCTTATAATAACGTACTTACTAGGTACCTCCACGACTTTGGTGGTTCCCTTTATGATACAAATCTTGCTTTGCTGCGTCTCATCCATTTCGAATACCAGCCACCCATATATTTGAATGATTCATCTCTATAAGCAGTTACACTTACCATAGAAACATACACATTTACATATATACACACATACACTATATCTCTTATTCACACATACGCACATCCACAAGACACTTACGCTCTCCAATAGACACCACACTCACACACACCACCACACAATACCTATATATATAGATATATAGATATTATTTTCCTTATATATATATATATAAATAAACATGAAATGATATACTTCTACGGGTTATAATAATATAAGTAATAATATATAATAAAAATATAACATTATATAATATTTCATTCGCAGGGAATATATGGAAACAGAAAAAAACGCAAGGCAGACACGAACGCGGAACAAGCGCATAATACGCAGGAAATAATTATAGAAGCACTGCAGGAGACGCACGCAAGGACAATAAGACCGTTTAACAGAGCGAATATGGAAACCTAGAGAGACGCAACAAGCAGGCGGAGCGAAGAAGAACGCAAGCGGAGAAAAACACGCACCAGCAGAGAGTAGACAAAGGAGATAAGCCTGCATTAATGCGAGAGAGCGAGCTCATAGCATGAAAGCCCTGAGTGGATTAAGATTATGAATTAGGAGAGAAAAAAACTATACATCCGCCCGTCAGTGGTTTGAAAATGAAATTTTAGATAGTGACTGCACCAATAATAAATTTAAAGGAAATAATATAACACATAAACAAAAGTATGTAGAAGTAAGATTAAATAGAAAAGTAAATAAATATCCAAATAAAAAAAAAAAATAATTTCACTTAAACTATATTTTCTATAAAATTAACTACAGAAAATTTTAAAACATTATTACCATAAAGGTAAAAATTAAGAAATAATAAAAATATAAGTAATCACTCTACCACTAAAAGGAAAACTATATCAAAACTATAAAACTAAAACAAAAAAAACAGGAAAGTTGATAAGTTAATTGAAACAAAAACATAAATTAATACAAAAGAATTGTTTCAGTATTAGAAAAAATATATTAAACTGGAAGGGACCCAGGTGGTCTTTGGCTTTAAATCTGGGGGTCACGAAGGTTTAAAGAGAGAAAAAAAAATTAATATACCAATAAATTATAAGAAGCAAAATTGAGTACAGATAATATTAAATATTATTAAAACAAGAGAAAGAGGATATTACAGAGTTACGAATAAATACTATGAAGGAGTACGGTTATAACATATGAGTGAATAGTTCTCTTGAATGGGAATATAATCAGTAACAAATAAATAAAAAATAAAAAAAAAACGAAGAACCCAAAATATATTATAATAAAAAAACAATTAGAAAAATAAATAATGTATTAAGTATATAAAAAATACAAAAAAAAAGAGAATGAAAATAACAAGCAAAAAAAGATAAAGAATAAGAAATTAACACAATATTTTACGAAATGTTAGAAAGCTACCTTTCCAGATTATGAGAGCAGACGATGTTATGTTAAGCCCAGGAAGAGACGACCCACACACACCCTATAATTTGTTATTCTTTATACTTAATCTACGGGCCTAAAGATTTGATGTAGCAGTAAGTCACCGAATAGAACATAACGCTAGGCATAGCTTGGTGATAGACGTAGGTGGGTGCCTAAGGGGCTGACGTATCCTGATTTATTGCTTTAGCAGGTACGCCTAAAATTATGTTTTAATAAAATTCCATAAACACTTTTAGTAAAACAGCTTATTCTTTAAACTTGAGATGTTAAATAAATCTCCTAATATACAAAAAGTCATTACAACAACGTAAATACCTAATTCTTTGTGGCAAAAAGGTAATAGGATCTTTGATTTATATAGACCCAGTTTTATACAAACATTATAGAAAAACAATATTCAAATATTCTAGTTAACATCGAATGAGTAATATAAATGTTAGTGAGTCAATTAGAAACATATAAATGTTTTAATAAATCATACTAGTTATATGATGATCAACGTAAAATTTGGTGGTTGCCTAAAGTACCCATCTGTGTGGTGAGTTGTATATTTAAACATCTGTGTCCTGTGTGTGCAATGGTGCTGTGATGTGTCGTGTCGTGTGCCACATGCATGTGTGGTGTGACCTCGTTTGTGCTATACAGTGTAAACTGTAAAGAGTCCTTGGTAACATAGTAAAGAATGAGCATAGTGGAAGTGTTGATGTGTAACGTGGTCATAAGTGAAATAGTACCGAACTGATAATACAGTGTCATACGTAAGAACAAATGCCTGAATAAGATCCTCAACATGAAATATAACAATAGCATCAGCAAGGGCTAAAATAACACAAGTATAATATAAAAAGTAAAATAATAATAAAATAACTAAAATAAAAGAACTTAATAATAAAACATAAAATTAAAAATAAATAATAAAATAAATAAAAACAGTATTAAAAAACAAAAATACAACAAAAAATAATGAATAAGGATAGTAATGAGTTGGAAACGAAACAAAGTACTAGGGAACGCTCTCAGGACAAAAACGCAGTGAAATGCAGAAAGCTCTAAAGCCCAGTATAAAGGAGCACGGAGTAGTAACTCAAGCAGTAAGCAGAAGTATAAAGCAGTATATGCAGAAAGATATGAAGCTAAGGAATAAAAGCAGGAAAGTAATCAAGCAGTAAAAAGCAAGTAAAACAGAAAGCATTACTAATCCTTAAGGTGCTACGTAACACCTCTATTGATTTAGTGCATTTACTGCTTCTAAGGTAGTGATAAAATCGCACGCTCTTGACTGACTAATAGCGTTTGAAGTAGAAATGGTGTAAAGCAGAAGAGATTATGAGTGGCATACCTGCCACAGCCAAAGTCGTAATGAGCGAGTAAGCAGTAAAACAAAAGCATCCTAATCCCCATCCCTTGGTGTTAGGTCACACCCTATTGATTTACGATATTTAACTGCGTTTCAACCAGGCATATGTAACCACAAATGTTATGACGGCTGTAAACGCGTAGCATCAAAAGTGCCAGACGCTTAAGACAAACCAAGCTGCACGTACGCCAAGGTCGGCCTCGAATGAAGGAAGACACATCCCCAGGCAGAAACGTTAAATGGGACAAGCCAACCGCCACAGCCTAACAAAAACCGCACCAGTGAGTCCTCTGAACACGACAACAGCCGTACAAGCAGAGTGACCAAAAAAACAAGCAGTCACTATCCCGAACTTCCACCCGGTCACATGTTAGGTAAACAACCACTATATTGTTTACCTCCGATTTACTCCGACTATAAATACAAGATGAAGTGACAACTGAGGTACGCCCCAAGGCATCATTACTGTCTGTTACGCATACATGACAATTTGCGGGTGACAAACAACCCGTAACGACGAAGCGCCCCGGTCTCAGAACAGCAGATTGAGAGATGCAAGAAAACGCCCCCACCGCAATTAATCAAGGTCGACCCCTGTCAAAGGCAATATGGAGATCCAAGGTAAGACCATAACCACATACACAGCGCCCCCGCCAACTCACTTCAAAAAGCAGACGTTCCTAGTATTCTTCTCTAAGAGTATAAAAGTCGCATACAATTGGTTTATACCAAAAGACAGTCTTACTACACAAAAAACCCAGTAAAGAAAGAAATACCACTTAAGTAAAATATAAAGATGTCTGTACTGGTCAGTTACACCCTTTTAAGGTTCGCGAAAGAAATGTTTTAATAAAAACTGTTTTAAGTACAAATAAACATGAATGAAAGCATGAGAACATGGCTACGTATATTGAACCAAGGCAGAATTCTTTAGAGAATCAGTTATTAGTAAGATTACCCGATAGTCAACCAGTTGACATGAATTTTAACTTAGATATTACTCTACAAGAGCAGTGTCTGTGTGAGATCGTGTGTGCGTCGGTTAGTAATAGCAATGTGTGTACCACTCTGCTAATAACCAATCTTGTGAAAAGTGTAAGAAAAGGATATGATGCCCTATGCTCAGCACTACGTGAGGTAAAGAGTAAACCTGCTTGATGTGAGTAGACATGTGTAGCTCCAAAGCTCTGTGTGTAGATAACGCTAAATACAGTCGTGTGTTGTGAGCAATGTTGATCGCAGCTGTGTAGTGTGGTCAAGTCAAGATCTGTGTCGGTAAGTAAAATATGTTGTGATCCTGCAGCATGCTGACAACAGTAAATCTGATGTGATGTAGTGTCCGTAAGTAAATCTGTGCGCAGTCGTTAAGTCAATCTGTGCACCGACTGCTGTAAGTAATCCTGTGTGTGAGGTACTCACATCTGTAGCGACGTGTCAAAGCTAAATCGTGTGAGTGCAAAGAACTCAATCTCTGCGTGCGGTACGTCGTACTCTATCCTGGTGAGTGGCTTGAAGCTGTATGTCACCGACAGCGTCAGAAGTACAGATCTCACTGCTGTCGTGTAAGTCGCTACTCATACGCTACTTATCAGTCTAGTCGCTGTGTGTGTGTGGTCAGCTGTATGTGTGTGTGTGACGTAGTTGAGTGTAAGCGACGGTAAATAAGGAGTGAGTGTACGTCAAACACTTCCTTACCGCGGTGATGCTAATGAGTAAAGACAGAAAAATGACTGTCACGAAGAAAAAGTTAACACGACCAACCAAGCGGCAACGCAGTGGACCCCACCAACAGACCCCAAAGCCACACACCTCACAAACCCCCCATCACGTCACCAAGCCACGAGCGCAAACCGAGAAGGAGCACAGTCACAGGAACCGCAAGAGCAGAAGGCCGCAGGGCCCACACAACGCCAGCACAGCCCAAACCAGGGACCTCGATGGAAGGACGGACAATGACTGAACCGAAAAGGCAGCAGAGTACGAGAAGCAAGTCGTGTTGTGTACGTCAAATCGTGTGTGTGTGGCGAGATAGTGATGATAGTGGGGTGGCTGATAAGTAATCTGTAGCGAGAAGATACAGCTAAAATCTGTGTTGGGTAAGTAAAATCTGTGTGATGTGATAGGTGTGTGTGTAGTGGGCCAGCATGTGTGCTCGCTACGTCACTCATGTAACGAAGGTAAGATTAATCTGTAGATGGCTGATACGTAAAACAAGCATACTGAATGTCAATAGTGAGTAAGGTAATCTGTGTGGAGTGTACGCTAGACAACTGTGCTGTAAGAAAAATCTGTGTTGTGAAGTGCTGTATAAGGTATAGCTGTGAATAGTGTATATAATACTAATGAAGTATCACTATCTCAAACCAATAGACATAGAAAAGGCTCATAAAAGATTATATAGGACGCAATATGACAGGCTCCATAAGCGCATATACATAATATATCGCTCTCTATATAGGATACATTAATAAGTAATAGACTAGTGTAAAGTACTAAATAGTATAGAGGTAGGTGATGGAGCAGTATTAGCGACGCAGTACGGATATAGTATATATAGGTATAGAATAGTACACTCATACCTAATATACTAGTACAAGTATGACCATACAGCCTATGACCGTAAGTAGTCAATGTGGGACGGACTGATATATAATGCATCATCTAGTAATAATGATATAAACGGAGAATATGCTCAATCGATTATGAAATTCCCAAAAACTAGTACCTAGTAGGCAATACTATAATACAGTATATATATCTATAGTCACGTGCATATCAACTGGTGGTGAACATGAGTATTACGTAATATACACGAGAGACCGATATCAATAACTACGGATATCGAAAAGTGACGTGCAGAGCAGTCACATCGATCGCATAATGTACTTAACCACCCAGCCGGAGGGGCGTGCGACTTGCGTAAGCGACACCGGAACCTGAAAAATAAGAAGTAGGGAATTCTCGTTATATGATAGACTTAGGACAAACACCTCAGACTTTAAAAACTTGGTTTTGACAGTGCAAACGCTTTGTCCTATTTTACAAAACTTACAACGTGTATAACAGCGACTACGTTTAGTTAAGCAAGGTGCGAAAGCAGTTATACTATCTATAAAATAATAAGACTAATATAATGAACCTTACCCCTCTTAATACAACGTACGGGCCCGGAGGTGTAATAACCTCTAACTAGTTAGGTGCAGGTAATGCCGATAATGTTCTACGTAGAGAGTACAGCGTAATATAAGAGACAGTAGCAATACGTACATAATATAGTACATGATATAAGTACTACCTTGTAGAAGGCCTACGCGATAACAGTCTACATCAGTAATAACAGCTATCACTAACTACGGTATAACGGACTAGGATTAGGCTAAGGCCTTGACACCGGCAATATCTATATAAGAAAATATATAGAATAATAAAAATATATAAGATGAATATTATCATAATTAATAAATTTGGGTGAAGGTTATATAAAGAATAAAGAGAAAGAAAATAATAATTATATTAGTTAAAAGAATAAAGATAGATATCAGGAAAAACATAAGTAAATAAAATAAAGTAGATATAGATAGAATAATGAAGATAAATATAATCATGAATAGTAATAATAGTTGAAGCATAAACATGAAGTAATAGATATAAGTGAAAAGAATGAAGAAAAAAAGGAATAAGAAATAAATATAAGAATAATATGTATAAGAATAGAGAAGAAGTAAGCCACACATTAAAAAATATCACTAAAGGTATTGAAAACGACACGTCACGTTATAGTACGGGATATATAGATATGTTATAAGATACTTTTACAAGATAAGAGTGACATTATGTGGTGTGTGTGTGATATGTGTATTAATTATCATTAATTTATTATTGATTCTGTATTTTTGATATAATTTGATAATATGTCTCTCCGAGAAGATAGTCCATTTGGAAGAATCTACTTGTCTATGGAAAAAACAATGCAAGAAATGTCTCGAAATGCTGAAGCATCTTGCTACCCTGTCGAGCTTCTACAAAATCACATAGAATACCGAAGTTGTCATTGTCATCAATTGCCTCTCTCAATAAAATTAATTAAGATAACATCAAAACACTGTCGCCATGCCTCTGTATAACTGTACAGCAACTACAGCTATGCGCCACGATGCAGAGAACCACAACTCGCGATGTGTTGTGTCGCCACTTGATTATTATTATCTAGAATTAAAATTCTTTGTCAATGTATATCTCCTCTATTTTAGGATTTATTATTCCAATTATATTGAATTATATCTTGACTTCAAAATTTGATAAGCCAAATGATGCGCACGCGCCTTCGTTAAAGCGAAATGGGGAGTATCACATTTATAATTATATATTAATTCTACTATCTATCTTATATATATCTCTCTTCGATCATCTCCTTATCTTTCGTTCCTTATGATAGATAATTAGAGATATAAAATATATATATAAGAATGATATATTATATAATATTATATATATTGTCTTTAAATTTATATTTCAAAGTATATTCAGATACATATAGATATATATATATATATATTAATATATATAGTATAGTATATATAGATTATTATATGTTTACTATAATAATGATGTATAACAATGTAATATTGTATAGTGCAGAGGGGTGTCACCCGATTTTTATGAATCACAGGATAGATACTCTAAAAAAATAAAATAAGAATAGTGAAACGAAATCGTCGCACTCCTTTGGAAAAAAAGTTACAGCCTCTCACTCTAAACCACTTTGTTATATAGGAAAAAAATTAATTTTTCTCCTTCTCTGCTGCGTCCGGCACCACTATTCCTATTAAAAAATATAATGAAGAATAGTGAAACGAAAATCGCAGTCTCTTTAGGAAAAAAGTTTACAAGCTCTGAAGTTTAAATTTTCATAGACTTTCTATATAATAAATTAGTGGCCTCGTGCGTCGTTATTAGGGCCATGCCTCAGTTCAGGTTTATGATAAGATTTGTTAATTTACATAGATTTTCTCTGTGTGAAATGCAAACAAAACTTATCATAAAACCTGACTTAGAGCCTGAAAGTGAGACCTTAACCTGGATCGATCATATGAAAAGTCTATGGATTTTTAACAACTTTGAAGAGCTTGTAACTTTTTTTCTAAGAGAGCAACGATTTTTGTTTTCAATTATTTCTTCATTAATTATTCTAGAGTTGGCTGCACTTTTATATCTGTGATTTTCAAAAACTCACCGGGCCAAGAGAAAACAGGCTGACAACCCTACATGCAAACGGGTAACAAATTACAACAACTAATATACCTAATATATATATATCTATACTACTAATATATACCTACGCTAACTTAACTAAAATCAACCTATACCCATATAACCTACAAAATTAACTGTATCTATATATAATATATATACCAATAATATATATATATATCATATATATATTATATATATGATACATACTGATAAAATATATACTATAGCTATAAAAATTATTATTATATATTATTCTTCGATTTTATTATTATTATTATTATTTTATTATTTATTATTATTCAATTAGTTAATATATTAGTTATTATTATATATTATGTATTATATATAGTATTATTATAGGCTTCCACGACATGTTCTATAAATTGACTGATTTCGAACAAGAAACGTTATTACCAGATCTCAAATTTAGATCTGTGGACTAAAGGTCTTAAATTTGCCCGAGTGGTGGGTATGTGCATCCTTTCGCGTTGGCTAATATTTTAATTTTGAATTTAATGAACTAAAAGAACAGCGAAGGCAGGTTGAAGACAGGATAAGGCTTAAAGGTATGTAAAGTGAATGCATAGTATATCAGAGATATTTACACGCAGGACAATAAAAAAACCCCTAGAACCGGGCAATCAGCTATGAGTTTGCCAGATATCCTCACTTAACCGCATCTGTTTGAGCCGTTCTTCCATTCTTTGAGCACAACACGGAACTCAACACGAGCTCGTCGGTGTCGTCATCCACACTGAAAGCATCATGGTCTCGATAACTTTGAAACACCTCTCGGCAAGTCCATTTCGCTTTACAGATCGATTCGTCCTGCGTTTCGCAAAGAGTTGTTGCGGCTTAACCGTCGGGGCACTGTGTGCTGCTGGGTGATGTAGTTAGCTGGCTGTTGTAGTAGTTAGTGTGTGAGAACTGTGTGTGTGTGTATTTACGCTGCAGAATGGATGGTACGGACTGGGTATGTGGGACCGGTTATAACAGAAGAAGGAGGGAACACAAGGCAAGTAGCGCGAATGTAGAATATCCATATCACTATAAGGTTTCAAGGTTATAGAGAGTAATTATATAGAATAGTGATGTATATATATAAATAGTAATACATATATACTATAATATCAGATCGGTATATAATAGCTAGTAATATATATACGCGTCGAACTGTTCACAGAACCCGACTCTCGGCATGCACTTACGAAAATACTTCTGACGGGGACGAAGAAACGAATCCGATCATCTGTAAAAAAGCCGAAACTGGACGCAGAGGATTGCATTATGAGACAACTGATGACTTTCATTGAGATACAGAAACCGTCTCGTGGCATCTCGCTGTCTGCTACAGAAAAAGCTCCGCACCGGACCGCTAGTGCAGGTGGACCAAATCCTCACAGCCGTAGCGTGAAGTTTTAAACACTTTTTATTTTCATATAATTGCAATTTTTTTAACAATAGATATATATAATATAATACACGGTAATAAAATAGATAAATAAGATATATAGCCTTGTATTGGATTTAACGTATACACCTTATAGAATTAAATTGTAGGTGTCATATATAGTATATGTAGTTTAATATAATATATATACTATAGCCGTTCTACTCATAAAAACAGCATGCAGAGCTTAACCGAAAATACCACTAGACAGAGCACCTAATGAAAAACAGAATTTAATGCTGGTATAGCGGATAGCGATTTTTCTCACATGCTGCAAAACTATTTGAGCTTCTTGGAAAGGAGCTGAAAAATAGCTAATGGCAAAATCGTTGGCACCCCTGAAATAGTTCATACACCCTCGATCAATCAAAAAAGCCAAGAGAGTTAAACACAGCCCATGACAGAGATTATTTAGCCGTTCGGAACGATGCCTTATATAATTGGAAGGGGGGGCAAAAATTTGAGTAGGAAGTGACAACGGCGAATTTAAGAAAAGCAAAGAAGGGTCGATTACAACCAACGCAAAAATTAGTGGCACATGGAACACACACCACACGCATCACACACAACACACAGTACACCAGCACTACACAACCAACACCACTGGGTGCTAAACGCATACCGTGTTGAGCGGAGAGAGAGAGAGAGAGAGAGACTTACTAAAAATAAAATTATATAGGGGACATTAAATAATGGAGATGTAGTTTGACCGATTTAAGATGCACATTGAAATTTATGAGTTGGGCTGAAACATAATTTTCTCTGAACTATGATGCTCAATGGTTTGTTCTTTGTATGCCTTACCCTCAGAGAGAGGTCTCCAGAGTACTTTCAACTTTATATGTGGAGTGATTACAAGCATGGTTGAGGAGTCAAAGAATTAATTAATTTTTTCCTTTTTTGCAAACTCCATTTTAATAATTACCTGAATCTGGATACAACTCCATCGTTTTGCAATTAGTCAATTCTGACTTCATTATTTAAAATGCTCCAGCTCTAGTTCTAATTCCCCCCAGATACAGTTTCAGATTCATTGCTCCATTTACACATTAAATCATTAATTCTATATTATGAAAATTATAAAGTACAATGAAAATGAAAGCTTGTTACAAACTCTCAATTTCTTTGTCACTTACAATTAAAAATATAAAAATTATTTTTTGCTCTGGTTCAATGGTTCCAGACAAACCATTAGCGACGCTCCGGTTCTGTTCTGCAGCCTTATAGTTACTCAAACTCTATTAATTTGCGTACCAAACAACACTACACTCTACACATATAAACACGCTTTATTTTTTAACGAATTCTAAAATAGCTAAAAATCGCTTCAGAGAAGCCATAATGTTAATTTCCAAAGATTGTTCTCCTCCTACTCCTCCCCCAATTATCGCTTAGGAGTTGGGTGTCTCCGGTATGCGATTAGTGGTGCTATAGAATTGCAGAATTTTTCAGGTACATGGTCTTCGATATTAATAAATTTTCGTAACATTTGTAATCTTTATTCTAATTTCTACTTTACTCAACACCATCTCACTTTCTCTAAACCACTGGTTTCCAAACAAAGACCCGCGAGCATAACCAATCCGGCCCGCAGTAGAATGCACTGATTTTATCTTTAAGACACTTTTAACTAGATTAAACACTCACAATTAAACAAACTTTGGTAAGAAACTATAGTCACAAAACACACTAGTCGCACTATATTTCGCTTTTCAGATCACACTTGTCGCTCCAAATTCAAACTTTGATATGATGAGCTAGCTAGATCTTCGCCCTTGGGACTTACTAAAGGAGTCAGTGAACTCCTTAGGCTAAAAAGGTTTGAAGACCCCTGCTCTAAACCAAAATTCAAATGTTAGAGTTCTTTGACAATCAACCCCACCATGTGTACACCCTCTACCTCTCTTATTCTCCATTCTCATTCAAAAGCAAAAGTTCTGCATACGAGCACAACATTGCCTGCCTTGTGTTATTACCTCGCAGTTTTCAAAATTTTTAAATTTATAGATTCTGATAAATTTATCAATAACCTTAACTCCACAAGCTGTCTTAAATTCTACAATACCCAAAACTCGATAACTGAATATGCTCTCAAGTCTTCTCTGAAATCACCATTCTAGGTAATTCAATGTTCATCATCGTCAATGGATTTCCTCTAATTTTCAAGATAAAGAAGGTAGAACTCTCCTACCAATTCTCTATTCATAACCTTGAGCAGTTGGTGCAGTTTCTCTTGGAGATGAACTTAATATACTTAACCTCTTCTCGACTTCCTATTCTTTTCTTTATACTAACTATTAAATTCTTTCCTCCAATTGGTTACTAAGACTGTTTTCTATTCTCTGCATCATGTTGCTACAGGAACAGCACCCAACCAGCTACCAAATGGTTATGGAATTTCAGTGATGCTAAATAAGGTTAAACTTGTGCTTGTACTTCTGACTTCCCTTGGAACGACTACTGCTTTGCCAGGATGGGTCATTGGAGATAGTATACAGAATGCCTAACAAAACATTTTTTTTCTAGCATGCAGGCATACTCTCTTTCTTTTCCCTTCAACCAAAACTCATTGTTTTCAAACTCTAGAAACTCGTGCTACTTAATTTCACACTGGAAACATGAACAAAATCTATTCAGCATGATACTTTTACTATGAACTTTTTTTTCTCCATAACATATACAATAATTTTTCTGGTTCCTCTTCTACCTTATAATTATGATATATTGGGAAAATGTAAACTCTAATTTTGCTGCTTCTTTCTCTCCCATTCACCTAATAATTAAATCCAAACAATCTTTTTTAACAATAAATAATCTAAAAAAAATAATATTTTTTTACACAATAAGCAATGTTAATAGGAAAACAGAAAAAACTATTAGGTAAACAGGGCATGCAACTTAATTTAGCTTAAAACATTAATAATGAAAACATTACCTTTAGCTCTACTTGTATGAAGTCTTGCTCTGATCAGGACTTCTTTGTCAATGTCACTTAAATTTAATGAACTTATTTCCCTATGTAAGACAGGTTTTCGAATCTCACTACGTATCAAAGGGAGGTTTCCATAGAATCCTTTTGAATAATCCTCTTCACTTTCATTTTCCTATATATATATATTATACTATATATATATATATATATATATATATATGTAGTACGAAGTAAAACAACCTTATATTATTTATTTACTTAGTTATAAATACATATATATATATAGTGATATAGCTAAATATATATATACTAATAATATGACTATACTATATATATATATATATATATATATATATATATATACTTATATACTATATATAATATATAATTAATATAGTATACCACAAAGAATTAAATACTAGAATAGTATATATAATATATCATATATATAATAGTATTAATATATATATATATATTATAAACACTACTAGTATATATATATATATATATCACTATATAATAAGTATACTAAATAATATATATATACTCATATTATATACAATAATATATATATAAATATATATATATAATATATATATATATATATATATAATATATATATATATATATATATTATAATATATATATATATCCCACAGGGGGTAATTAGATTCTTGTTATGGTCATTTTGGACCTGTTGCAACTTAAGATGTAACATAAGTTGATAAGAACCACAAAAACTAGGAACCCCGGGATTCTCCTGCCTGAATCCTTCCTAGAACACCCAGCCAATCCAGTATAAGTGACCTTCGCTCCAACATACAAGCTTTAAGTCATATCTCTTCTTTCCCTCTTACAAATTCCAAATTAATTATCTATATTAATCCTCTTCCTCCAACCACAGATTTACTGACCTACAAGCCTTAGCTGGGTATTAGGTTTCCCAGCTAACACTACTAATTTGATATTCCGTAGAAATGCTCAGTTCCGCATGAACCTCAGAATATCTGGTGCATGTCTCTGAGCCATTCCTGCCACCCCCAGTTTACCCGATATGAAGTATATATGATATATATTCAATATATATATATACTATATATATATACTAAGAATAATATATATATATATATAATATATATTATATATAATATATATATATATATATATATATGGCATATATATCACTTAACTGTATAGTACTGCCCCCCATTCCCTTCCTATGAGATGCAAGTGCCGTCCTGAGGTTATCTTCACCACCACCTGAATTAGCGCCGCAACAGGTCGGACGAGATACCAGTTTAAGTAATGTTTGTAGATCTTGAAGCTTGCATCATAGATGTCAGTTACACTATGTCTGACAGCAGACTCTCAGTACAGCAATATTGTTCAGATGCTGCTATCATTTTGTTAAGAGAGGAAACTGCCCTCTTTTGACAGTATAAGAGAAAGGGTGCCATAACATTCTTTATTTCCTGACAGGAGTATATGAGTGCCACCAGAGTGCGCAAAAGGGACAGACATTACTTGGATATGAGCAGTGCCAAGGTCTGGTCGTGTGTAAAGGACAATTTTTCTGATTGGACAAGCTTTGACAGTATCGGTGATATTGATATATGATGGCAGAAATCAATCTTTGGATTAATTGGGTATGGAAATGTTTAATAATGGTGGTATCTGGAAGTGGGGGAGGGTGGGGGAAGAATAAAGTATATGTTGGAATAGTATAATGTGAGGTGTGGATAATTTTTCCTATCTACAACGTGCCAAGGCGGGGTTGTTGTAAATGTACGCTGATATAGGGGCTAACTTTATTAAAGGAAGGCAACTCTTACCTATACATATTGACCAGTCTATCATTGTCAAGATGGGCTTATTATAGAGAGTTTGTAATTCCATTAGTAAAGGTGGGTGAAAAATGCTAGAGGGAAAATTAGGCAGCGTTATTATACCTAGGGGCTTTATTTCCATACACGTTCTACACTGTTTCTGAGTGTTTAATTTTGATATTGTAGACTTGTCCAAAGCCAGAATAGTTGCTGAGCAAGGCAGGCAGACGGCTATTGTCTATATACATATTGAGAGGGTCTCTTTATGTGTGCGACCAAAGTTATTCCTATAATGGCTTGTTCAATATGTTAGAGTATGTAGCTCAATAGATGAATCGATTAGTTAATGTGGGGGAGAGGCGGTGAATAGTCATATGTGTATCAAAAGATCAAACTTAGGATGGCCTGGCGAGCTTATGGACGCAGGGAAGTTCGACCTGAGAACACTGCAGGCCGGTGCAATGTTTATGTCGCTTCTATACCTGGGGTAAGGTTATTGTGATAGATGGGGACACATATTTGGAGATGCAGTCATTACCTGTTCTGATTGTTGGTCACTATCTCTAGCCTGTCTATATAATATACTATATATAATATATAATATATATATATATTATATATACTACCCTTATATATATATATACTAATACTAATAATAATAGTGGCTCATATTATATATATATATTAATATATAGTGGTACCAGTAACTATATATATACGGGCTATTTCTACTGGAACTAATATCACTATTACTATACTATTATATAGCTATATGTTATGATAAAACCTATAAGACAAAAGATCAGTTCTCCATACTATGGCTATAATTAAGAGCAATATTTCTTTTTAAAGTGGAAATTTCAAAATGTATGAGTCCTTGTTGGACCATGAACAGGTGGTCGGGCAAGTCAGAATAAAAGTTGAAATAAGTCTTGGGAAAAATCAGAATCAGAGAATTCCTCCCTCTGCAAATATTACTTTGAGAAATTAATCCCTAAAAATTATTTTTAGCACTTTACCATCATAATAGTCAATTTCCTAACAAATTAAATAATGATTTAAAAAGGTCACCCATGATGAAGTAGCGAGTACGAGTATATAATTGTACCACCTTAACCACTCAAAATAAAATGACGCAAAATTAAGGTTTTTACTTTTTATAAAGTTAGACCTAAAAAACTATTTAAGCTTACTACACAACCGTAATATTTTTTTAATTTATTCTTGTTTTTTATACAATTTTCTTTTCTTTGATGCTGTTGTTTCTTGCAGCTTTAGTCTTGAGCTTTTTCACGAGCTTTATTCACTAAGTGCTTTCTAGATGTCAACCCATTCTCTGAAATCTATCATTACCGGAATATAGAATTATACACAACATATTTATAGACAAATACATGTATACAACCATGATTTTTAAAAATACGGTGGTAAACAGCAGTACCTTGATTAATGTGAAAATTCACTCTAAAAATAGTATGGCAATATGTCTATCAAAAATATGTTTTAAAAAATAAATTTCTGTTAACCACTAAATATATTTAGTTTCTCAATTACGAGTAACATTTCAATATTCCAAGTTTTGAAAAACTATTACAATCCGATAGCAGTTAAATATGTGGGTTGAAAAAGAAGCAAGAGCTCCATACTGAGGGTGTACATAAAAACAAGAAAAAAGAAAAAAGGAAAAAATATCAAGTTGAATCGTTGGGCATTCTTGTCTTCAAGAAAAAACTAGGAAACTATCCAAAATGGCCAAAACTATACCTAGGTACATGCTACCCCACCACACAACAAGCTTTAAATAAGCCTTCGTCATTATCTACAACATGCCAATGTTTAGCCTTAATAACTTAATACTAAAAACCTATCATTTGGCCTGTTAAAATATACTATATGATGCCCAAACCGTCTCCATATTACCTATCCAAATCCTTTCTTAAAATGTTGCAATTTTCTTTTGCTGTCCCCTAGTCTTCCCATCCATAGGTTTAGCTATAACAGAATTTATTGGCATGCAGTATGTAACAATATATACTATATATATATATATAATATATATAATCATATATATATAATATATATATATATATATCAATATTATATAATATAACTACTAAATATATATTATATATAATATATAATATAATATGATGAACAAAGACTGATCTCCAAATAATGATTAATTTGGCCCTATTAAACGAGATCACTTTGAGTATACGCAGAACCAATTAAAATAGTGTGGACAATAGCGAAACGCTTCCTTTAGTTATTTCTTCTATTAAATTACTTCAATGATTATTTTACAAGTTTCGTACAAGAGACACAAGTTAAGTGTTGTTTAACTAGTGCTTCAAAAAGAAATGACTTCTAGTCACATACGAATATCATTATCTCTTAAAATGATAATCTTTGCATAAACGTTACAAATATATCGCGAGAGAGAGCAAAAGCTGTTAGCCGCCCGGGTCTAGTTATTCTAAACTAACTGAAACTTCCGCATATGGCACTCCAAGACAGGTGACAAGAGTCACTCGCGTGCACCCCTGATTAACTAATACAACAAACCGCAAAGCAAACGCGACCAATTATTTCGGCTTTCTACCACAACCTGACTTCTACAAAGTTTTCTAATCTTACAGCTGTGCACCAGACATCTGAGTATCACTTACCCACTACACACATATCTCTTATAAATTTTAAACAATGTAACGAGTACGGTACATGAAAGAAACACTGCTTAAAAGTTGCCTGTAACACCCACTTCTGACAATGTTTTTAAAAAAGTTAGGATAGAGGAGACAAGCTGAGCTACCAAATCTCTCTCTT
>JABUQX010006167.1:0-2500 GCA_015478945.1 Trachelipus rathkii
TTCATTTTTCAAAACGAAATAGAATAATAAAAGTGACGAGCGAAATGCGATATTCATTCGCGCTACATTAACAACCAACCACAGGGAACATGGGACGGTTAAACGATTATTAATAAATGATTAATTTTTAATCTTTATTGTAATAAATAAATTAATAATCAACTCTAATTTCTTAGATCATCTGGAATCTCATTCATTATTACTTTCCCGTTATCTAGCCGTACGGTTTTTCGGCGTTTACTGAGGTCTACTGGGCGATATAATACTTTCCTATCTTACTGATTTATGGTTTTTCCGTACTTTAAGGAACTAACTGTGGGAGACTTGCGTGTGATGGTTCAGCTTATGATCATTAATTTATTATCCAAGCATTTGACCGGGTTATGCACGCGTCCTTAGCTCTCTTATTACAGCTACCCCTCCTTTGAGGTTTCCTCCTCCTCTTTGACTTACATTATATCTAGTTTTCTTTCTAATTAAATCGCATTCAATAATTTAATTAACAGCTGTTGTTGATGGGGCGACTCTTCCTTTCTTTTTTCTGTCAATATAGTGGAGTTCTACTCAGTAGGTTTACTGTCCTTCTCCTACGTATTTATTCCTACTTTTCATTATGATCTTCTCACCTGCACATCTAACTCTTCCACTCATATGTCGATGACTTACTGCGACCCTTCATTTTCATTCTCAACTCATTTCAATTCTTATTACTGCTTACCTTCTTTTACTTTCTAGAATGCCTCTACTAGTCTTAATCTTATCTCAGATTCTAATATTACTCGCTGATCTGGATAGAATTTCCCGGGTGGTAGGTCGTCTTTATGGATTACGCTTGTGTAAATATCTAATATCTGTGTATAAAATAACACAATCCAGACTATTTCTACAAAACGGCTAATTTCTACGCTAGGTTTATCAGACCAACGTTCTAGTTGCTAACTTTCCTATACGCGGCTCCTTTAACTTTTTTAACACTCGAATAAATTCTGCAATTATATCAAGTCTCGCGTGCTATCTCTCTCTTCTGTTAGTGGACATATAGAAGTATTGGGAACATTCCGTTCGGATTCAACATAAACAAAAAGAGAGAGTATAGTTTATCTTATAGGATACCCTTCTACAATCATCGTGAAAAGCAGGGATATATTTAGCTATCGATTAATGACGGCGACATCATTAAAAAGAGAGGAGATCAGAGAAGTTCTGTTTTATAGTATTCTTTCTCTTTGACTTTGACATGTACAATATATTTATTTATACCTTTTTCACAGAGATTGCTTTCCCAGCCTATAAATTGCGAGGGAGCCTAAATATAAATTTCCGCGCTTCCACTACGCTATTGGTAGCTCACCACATGCTCTCATAACTCACTGGGGGGGCTCGGTTTCACCGCTTTTGGATAGGGCTCTCTAGATTCACATTAAAGGTACAAAAGCTTATAAACTCTTCTGTACTATTCCAGTTCCCTTGACCTACATAATCTTTTAGCGGTAGCGCGATGTGGTGGCTTTATATTCTCTTTTCTATAGTAGTATCATTATATTATATTATATATTATATTATATATTGCAGGCGGCAGTAGTGACTACGAGGGAGCTTTATCACTATACAGCGATACCTCCTAACCTTTTATAGTATCCGCCTCACGTAAGAATATATGGAGGTGCTGTATCTGCACATGAGTTTTGTGTTGATGTGGGTAACTCCAGGCTAGTTCGCTGCGGTTTGCTTCCTCTTTGCTCCATCTGTTCTGTGGAATTCTCTTCCATCTTCTTGTGTTTCCTGCTGAATATTAATATCTCCCCCACTATTATACAAGCCTGCGTCTGTGCTTCATTACTTGCGTAAAATTACCTTAGTTATGTTGACTCCTGAGGCGTTGCACAACATCCACCCTCACTTGAATATTGAGTGCTACTGCCCGTGAGATGGTGGTGGACAACTGTAAATTAAAAAATAAAAAAAATATATAATAAAAAATCTAAATAAAATAATAAAAACATCCTAAATCATGGTACATATACATAAAATATGATTAATATATTTAATTATATACGGTTATAATATATATTTGTTTCTTTTAATACTTTATATACATAAATTGTTTGAGAAGATATTTTTTTTATTATTTTTACTCACATTAATAATATAATACTTATTAATATAAATTTATTATGTATAGATATTATTTTGATCACGTATATCTATATGGATATATTATTAATTTGTAACATACCGTAAATTGGCAAAAAAGATTGAATGGTCTGGTCCGGGTTAAAAATAGCCACGAACGAGGACAGAGATGTCTGAGGAATAATCAAGCGGAGGAAAAAACATCGAAAAGGTGAAGTTTAACACATTTACGCATAAGAGTCATTTATTTGCTGTGTTAAGAATGCAAAAATACCACAATACAACTACCAATGCATTTTGATAAATAATTATTGAATAAAAACAGATACATACATACACTATATATATATATATATATATATATATT
>JABUQX010006167.1:10000-12500 GCA_015478945.1 Trachelipus rathkii
TTTTTCACTTCTTAGTGTCATATGTGAGCATCACCCAAAATATCATGTATTCTAGCAATTTTCGGGTGATAAAAAGTTATATGGGGTTAGAAACCTCTCTATTTCAAAGTTACTGATTTTCTGTAACCATAAAAGCTAAATTTTCAAATGGTTTGAAGATTTCATCTTTGATGTTTCACTGTAATTTTAGTTACGATAATCATATTTTTATAACAGATTACAAGATGGTTTTTCAGAATTTGCAATCAGTTAGCGGTGTATGGCGGCGGCGATCTCTTACACGCCTTCAAATGTTCTTTTTCCTACTCCCTTTTCTTCGTTCTCTTTTTTTCTTCAGTGTTCACTGCTGCTTAAACAAGTTTTTGTTTATTTATTCATGTTAATCCTTCTTGCTATACTGGTTTATTTTTGAGCGAGTGTGTTGTCGCTAATTACTCCGTTGTAACCAGCATGACCTGAATTGTATTTTTTTTCCGGACGGACGGACGGAATTCAGATACCCTTAATCGATGAGGTTCTCTATTAAAAATAAAACAATCATTTTTGCCGACCTTGGTATACAATAATTGATGATTTGCAGGACGTTTTAATCACTGAAAAATTATCTCCATGGATAATTCATCTTAATACTAATTACACTGGTAAACAAGTTTTGGGTGACTGAATGCCATGGTGAAGTGAATAACGATGTTGTGCCTTTGGGTAGCTGAACATGGAGATAATGCCTAAATTGATTGATTAGCTCTTTTTTCCCCCAGAGATAATAGTGTTTATAGAATTATATGTATACTAAAGCATTAATACGAATTATTAATCTTAACGTCGTCTTCTATTGGCCTCTCTATGATGTGCTGTTTCAGGTGCATCCTATTTCTCCATTCAACAACAACAATCGCCTAACATGGCAGCGCTCCATTTCCCTTTGTATCTGTGTTTCATTACAGAAATATCTTGATGTAGGAGGTCACCATGACCGTAGCTCATGTCACCACAGTTTGCTGGATCAATCCTGGTGTGATCTTAAAAAGTGCCTTGTCAGCGACATATTAAACTCCAGAGGTTCATACGAGTGCATCAGATCTTATAAAAGTTCTCCGAAAACTTCAGCTTTAAATTTTCCGAGCAAACCCTCAAAACCTTCTTAAAAATTTTCCCATGCTATTTTCTCCATACCACTTGGCTTTAAACTGATGGTCTTTTAAAAGTTGCTCGATTTATTGACCTATGAACAAGCCAACCTTTCCCTTCTTGAAGACTAGCCTAGGAGTTTTTGACCTAGGTGTACGAATTCAAAATCCTTAAAAAATTCTTCACAAGCCCTAATTTAATATGCAAGGGGAGCAAAACTTTGGAAGTCAACCATTTCTAGCGTTGCGGGCGTTTCTGGTGTATCTCTCATTCATCCAGGAAGCCGGTTTACAGTCCTAATAAAATGCAATTACCTTGAAATTAATACAAATTTCTCACATACTTTTTTTATTCTACTCCTACCAGGATGTTGTATATATTGGATAAGTTTTCATTGATCTGGTAGCATATGCCATAATATCGCAAGGCTGTTTATTTTTATTGTGTAGAAGAACTACTATAAGACTATTCTTTGAAGCATCAATGAATAGTGGCCACTGATCAAGAATGTGCCCCATAGTCATTGCATTAATTCAGTTTTAAAAAATTTCTAGGATCCTTTATTTCTAGTGCGCATTGTCCTTTCATAGTGATTAAAAAAAATTACTTTTATAACATGGATGTCAAAAAGTTTTTAATTTTCGAAAGTTCAAGACTCTAAATGAGCTCAATGGGCTCACCTTCTATAATGCTATGATTGGAGGAGTCTGTGCTAGGCAAGTTGTCTGCATCCAGGGTTGTGGTAGTCGGTTCAAAAATTTTCCCGGACTCCGACTCTGACTCGCACCCACTTCAAAAATTACCGACTCCGACTCCGACTCCGGCCCCTCTTGAAAATACTCGACGTCCGACTCCGACTTCCTACCGCTTTTGAAAATTACCGACTCCGACTCCGACTCCACCCTCTGGAAAGTTATATATATGAAAGTTTATATATATATATATATATATATATATATAATATATATATATTATATATATTATATATTATTATATTATTATTTAGAATGTGACTCACTCACTCCGCGATAATGTATAAATAGAGATAAGTAATAGAAATATATATATATATATATATATATATATATATATATATATATATATTATATATATATATATATACTATTATTATATATATATATATATATATATATATATATATCGTTGCGATGGTTTGGTCATGTGGAAAGGATGAATGATTTTTTTTTTTTTTTTTTTTTTTTTTTTTTTTTTTTTTTTTTTTTTTCCTTCTCTACTTAGAGGTTTTAATCCTTCATCCTGGTCCAAACCTTGGACCTAAGGTATGAAGGATTTCTAGGTACTCCCTAGCACGAGTCTTAGGATTGCTAGGCTTTTCTTTATCACTTCCATG
>JABUQX010006167.1:22500-32379 GCA_015478945.1 Trachelipus rathkii
GTAACAAAGCGTTTATGGAGGGTATAGTTCGAGGGATTGGAGGAGAACAATAATAGTACCCTTATAAGAGTAGGTGGGATAAGGTAACTGTAGGTACTTAAAGGGGAATTAGTTTATTGAGTGTTGTAGGTAGTTTATTGAGTGTTGTAGGGAAGATATATGCTGGTATTTTAGTCGAAAGAGTGCGTCGAGTGACTGAAGTTGACTGATTAGTAAAGAACAAAGTGCGCGTTTAGTGAATTTGTAGAGTAGGAGCGTGAATCAAATCTATATTATTTGAAATAAATGGTTGGGAAAGAGGGAGGAGAAGAATAAATTGTTTTTAGGTTTTATAGGGTAAATAGGGAAGTTTTTATGCTTAGGTATTAGTCATATGATGTTGGTGGTAGCTTCTGAATGAACTGCAAGTAATGCATGACGATAGTGAAGCGTGTAAGAATAAATAGAGTCGAGAGTGATTGGTTTAATATTAATAGTAGAGTGAGGCAGGGGATGTGTTATGTCTCCTTTGGTTATTCAATTTGTATATGGATGGGGTTATGAAAGAATTTGAGGTGATGATGGAGAATGGAAGAGAGTGAGAATTCATTACTATTATATGATGATTTGCTTTTAGAGAATCTGAAGAGAATAAGATTGGTAGAGAGACGGAAGGGTGTGTAAAAGGAGGGGGTTTGAAAGTAAACGTATAGTAAGTGCTAAGGTCAGTGAGGACGGCCCGGTGTGAAGCTATGGTAGATGGTGAGCAACTGGAACAAGTGTCAGGCTGGGAAGGTCGACGCACCGGGTGCGGTGCGGCGGTGCACTGGTACCAGTGACACAGTAAAAAGGTGCGGCGGAAGAAAAAAATAAAAGTGCGGTGCTGCGCGGAGCACTGAGAAAACAATGCAGGTGGTAGGGCGTGGTGCAGGCCTTTGATCCGCACCGCACCGCACCAGTCTTCATAACAAATTACGAAAAATAAATAAATTGAAAAGAGAAAAATTGAGTTGATATATATATATATATATATATATATATATATATATATATATATATATATATATATATATATATATATTAAGTTATATATATATATATATATGTTATATATATATATAGTATATATATATATATATATATATATATTATTGTTATATATATATATATATAGGTTCTATATATATATATATATATTAGTATATATATGTATATTGGTTATTATTACATATTATTGGTTACATATATATTATTATATATTATTACATATATATTATTATTATTATATATTATTATTATATATAAATATATATTTATATATGTATTTTATATTGTATACACACACACATATATACCCACATATATATATATATATATATATATATATATATATATTTATATATATATTATTATTATATATATATATATATATATATATATATATTATTATATATATACTATCTTATATATTATATATATATATATATATATATATATACATACATATTACATTTAGATATAAAGATGCAAATTCATTAATGTCATTATTATTACTATTATTACATATATGGCCTTATCCATATAAATTATATATAATATATATATATATATATATATATATATATATATATATATATATATATATATATATATATATATATATATATATATATATATATATTAAGATAAAAATTAGAGAGTCCTCTTCTTAAAAACTCAGACTCTATAGTTAAATAAAACAATTAATTAAAAACCACTTTAAAAAACTTTAATTGAAATGAAAATTACTAATAGTTGACGTTTCGGGACCTAAAACAGCTCGGTCCCCTCCTCAGAACTAAAACTAATTTCTAAAAAGAATTTAACAATTTTAAAATTACTATAAAAACACAGTGTAAAAAGGTTACAGAGAAAATTATAGGGTGGCGTCTCGTTCTCTTTCTTCTTATTCATTACTTATTCAATATTAACGATTCACTCTTATCTTTTATGAATTTTTTGGTAATAGAATCAAAATTGAAAAAACCCTCGGACAAATTAAAATTATTTCTTGTTGATATAAAAAATGATTCTATCATCTGATTTAAGTTTTTATCTTTGGACCGGAATAAAAAATATGCTCCATCCCAATTCATAACATGGTCTTCACGGGTCATTTGTCCAAAAACTGCGCTGCTTTGATTTCCTCTTCTGACTCTGACTTGTGCTGGTCGATTTTAATTTTCAAGGACTTTAGCGTTTCTCCATAATATGATTCATTGCACATATCACACGGAATATGATAAACACCTCCCATAGCCTCTCTTTTTGTAGTATTGTTAATGACTAAGATGCGTGAGAGAGTCTCAAGGAAATTAAGTCTGTAAATTAATGTTAAATAAATGCTTAAACATAAACTTAAGATCCAGAAGAGGCGGAGAAAACGGTACCACTTTGATATTTTCCAAATCAGGAGGAGAGTTTTCCTTCAATCCCAGGAAACTGGAATATGCTTGTTTATGTTTTCTTTTAATAAGATGTTGGGGATAGGCTAATTTCGCGAAAGTTTGAAATATAAAATTAATTTCTTGTTGTAAAAATTGGGGGTCACAATAATGAAAAGCTCTAAGGAACATATTAAACATTATATTATTTTTAATATAAGGGGGATGATAAGAGTAATAATGGAGAAGTTGATTTTTTTGAGTTGGCTTACGATATACTTTATAGGTTAAATGAGTTCCTGTTTGGGTAATTAATAGATCCAGAAAAGGTATGTGTTCATTTATCTGGCTTTCGAAAGTAAACGTGATAGAAGGAGTTAGATCGTTGATTTGCAGAAGAAATTGATTTATTGGGAAAGACTTAGGTATAATAGCAAATATGTCATCAACATATCTCTTCCACAAGTAGACTTGCGAAAATAGGGGGGTAAGTGGAAGAAGCCTGGTTTCATAAAACTCCATATAAATGTTAGCAATGATGGGGCTTAAGCTTCCTCCCATGCTGGCTCCAAAAATTTGTCGATAAAATTCATTTCGAAATGAAAACACATTTTGTGCCATGCATATTTGCAAGCAGCTAATAAAATTTGGAATAGAAATGGGGATCATATGTGGCAATAGGAACTCGGACAGATACTCTAAAACATGAGGAATAGGGACATTAGTAAATAAGCTCGTAACATCGAAGCTGACCAGACAATGGTCGTGTGGAACAATTCTCCCCACCTCCTCAATAAAATTTCTTGCATTTAAAACATGAGAAGGAGAAACTTTTCCCAATAATGGAGAAAGAAAGGAAGCCAACCATTTACTGAGTTTAGAAAACACATCTCCGCGGGACGAAATGATTGGTCTGATTGGGATTCCTTCCTTGTGTAATTTAGGGATGCCGTATAAATACGGAAGCACAGGATTAGAGACTGAAACCTTTTTAAAAACTTCTGTTGGTATTAAAGGTTTGATATGTCTATTAAATACATAAACCTGCGAATCAACTTCTTCTGCAAATCAACGATCTAACTCCTTCTATCACGTTTACTTTCGAAAGCCAGATAAATGAACACATACCTTTTCTGGATCTATTAATTACTCAAACAGGAACTCATTTAACCTATAAAGTATATCGTAAGCCAACTCAAAAAAATCAACTTCTCCATTATTACTCTTATCATCCCCCTTATATTAAAAATAATATAATGTTTAATATGTTCCTTAGGGCTTTTCATTATTGTGACCCCCAATTCTTACAACAAGAAATTAATTTTATATTTCAAACTTTCGCGAAATTAGCCTATCCCCAACATCTTATTAAAAGAAAACATAAACAAGCATATTCCAGTTTCCTGGGATTGAAGGAAAACTCTCCTCCTGATTTGGAAAATATCAAAGTGGTACCGTTTTCTCCGCCTCTTCTGGATCTTAAGTTTATGCTTAAGCATTTATTTAACATTAATTTGATCTTTAATTTCCCTGAGACTCTCTCACGCATCTTAGTCATTAACAATACTACAAAAAGAGAGGCTATGGGAGGTGTTTATCATATTCCGTGTGATATGTGCAATGAATCATATTATGGAGAAACGTTAAAGTCCTTGAAAATTAGAATCGACCAGCACAAGGGAGGAGTAAGAAGAGGGAATCAAAGCAGCGCAGTTTTTGGACACATGACCCGTGAAGACCATGTTATGAATTGGGATGGAGCATATTTTTTATTCCGGTCCAAAGATAAAAACTTAAATCAGATGATAGAATCATTTTTTATATCAACAAGAAATAATTTTAATTTGTCCGAGGGTTTTTTCAATTTTGATTCTATTACCAAAAAATTCATAAAAGATAAGAGTGAATCGTTAATATTGAATAAGTAATGAATAAGAAGAAAGAGAACGAGACGCCACCCTATAATTTTCTCTGTAACCTTTTTATACTGTGTTTTTATAGTAATTTTAAAATTGTTAAATTCTTTTTAGAAATTAGTTTTAGTTCTGAGGAGGGGACCGAGCTGTTTTAGGTCCCGAAACGTCAACTATTAGTAATTTTCATTTCATTAAAGTTTTTTTAAAGTGGTTTTTAATTAATGTTTTATATATATATATATATATATATACATATATATATATATATATATATATATATATATATATATATATATATATATATATATATATATATATATTTTCTATATATATATTATATGCGCCTCTTCAGTAGGTGCATTAGCCACAGACTGTTAGATGCAGTTAAGATTAAGTTTTTTGGTAAAAGTTTTTTTTTTGAAGCGCGAAAACCTTTAAACAGATGTGATCATTTATGTTTGTGCAAACACGTTTAGCACGTCTGATATTCATGTCCCAAGGTTTATCAGAATTAACAAGTAATAGGTAAACATTCCAATTACGAGTTAATTTTCTCCATGATTAATGGTACAATAACAATTGTAACCGAACCATAAATTTAGAGGAGAAAGATCTCAATATCGTCTCTCTCATCATTTTTATTCCTCGACTGTCATTGTCTGAGAATATTAATACTCTTCAGAGTTATTACGAGAGGATGACAAACAAGTGTTTGCTGATTATCATAATGATGTCTTTAAATGATTGAAGTGCAATGATACAATTGGTTAGAATAGAATTGTCATGGGATGGGAAGACATTTATTTTATCATCAGAGCTACCGTACTGGCAGAGAGATTCATTAAGTTCTTGCAACCTTAACATAATTTGCAGAGTAACGTCATGTATTACTGAAATTTAGTGAACTTTAATTCTGGCCTAAATTTTCTTTAGTTCTTATTGGGCCTAGTCAAATGATTAAAGTGTGACTCAATTGACCTATATTGAGTATGGAACTTTTGCTGACTGTTGTTTGAGATGTCACAACATTTCTTAATGTTGGTGGCTGACGGAGTTTGTGTTTTTAATGAGATTAGGGGAAGATTCAATATTGGAGATTTGGGACCATTTCAGCCCTTACCTAAACATATATTGTAATTTGATTTTCAGAATATGAAAGTGCTTTAACGCAGCTTTTTTTCTCTGACCTTTCTAAAACGTCATGCTTCCTGTAAAACTCAGGTCATTGCCGGCATTATTAGAACCTGGCTGTCATGCTATCAACTTCTGGCTGCTGAAATGACTTCAGCTTGAAGTCAGCGCAGCGATGTAGCTTCATACAAAAATGCCTATATTTGATTTTTGGGAAAATTGTGCCTCAGCAATTAAAAAAATAGGTTTTGAAATACGACATGCTGAGCGCAATTTTTTCCAAAAATCAAAAAACTACTTCGTGCATTTTGTGCGTAATGGACCCATCTATACATATTTTAAGTTTAAAGTCATTTCGAAAAAATTGTAGAAGTTGATACGAAAAAATGTAAAAAAATTAGGTTCTGAAAAATGAAAATGCCGAAACAATGACTACAGACACAAAAAACACCCGAAAATGACGTTCTAGAGGTCAGAAAAAGCTGCGGTTTGCTTTTTTCCCCATCAAAATTGTCTGAAAATTAAGAAATTTAGTTCATTTTTATGGTAGCTTAAATGGGGTCCCAAAAATTTCAATATTGAATCTTCCTTCACTCAAGAAAGAAACAATTTTCTTTATATTGGCACCAGCATCTCTCATGACACAGTGATCATCATCTGGGGATAGGTTCCATTTCGCCAACATTCCATTAAATACGCCACTGAGATATTCACCTGTATGACGTTCAGTGAGAGGTTCAGAACACGACACAAAATTTGGCCTTTGAAATAATTGTCAACGGCATGACTACTCAGAGAATACAAAGAAACTGCTGATTGAGTATCTGACCATTCGTCGGAGGAGAAAGCTAACTTGGATGATTGTTTGATAGAGGTTATTAATTCTGAAACTTTAGTTTTAACTCTATCATACTTTTTCTTTCAAATAATATCTCTGTAGTATTTCCTTTGAGTAGTGTGTTGAAGAGACCGATACTTTCGTTAGCCGTACAAAGCCAAGAATTTCAACATGACGAAATAGAAGATCTTCCATTACTATAATTTCTGTAAATTTACTATATCCATCCTTTATGATTTTTCGTTTCAGTGTCCCATATATTTGTATTTTTATATTAGTTTCAAGAGTAATCTGCTTCATTCTTAAACTTGGAATTGGAGATCCTTTACTCTTTTACTCATTTTCCTTTCTACATTTTCCTTGTGTTTGTTGCTTAGATAGTTCTTAACCCAGATATCATTCTTCCTTTCCGAGAATAATTACGATTGCAAAGTGTAATCCCAAACCACACTGGATAAGGATGCTATTGCGGAATTGCTTCAACAGTTGATTTCGAGCGAATATATTCACAAGTACGAGCCTATCAATAAATAATTAATATTACTAGATTTCGATTGTGACTCAAATTACTGTCACTACCTTGAGACGGCATTAGTCAACTCATTCTAATCAATTTCTCACAAAAGTTGCTAACTGATAAAAAGTCCATCAGATCTTTTTCTAATCGCATTCCCAGATTCTGAGTGCGAATGCAAATAATTTATTTTTAATATTTAAAGTAAATGCGAATATCTAACACATGAATCATCCACATATATATATATATATATATACATATATTATTATTATATTATATATATATTAGTTATTGTTATTATTGGCTGTTGGCATACATATATTATATATAGCATATATATATATATATATAATATATATATATTATTATTATTATTATTATATATATATAATTTTATATTATATTAGTTATTATTATATATATATATATATATATATTATACATATTATTATTATTATTAAGATATATATATAGTATATATATATTATTATTATATTATATTATTATTATTATTATTATTATTATATATATATAAGTTATTATATATATTATTATTATTACATATTATTATGACACTCTTTCCCAAGAAAAAAGGATAGTCTCATACAGTCACAACACCTTAGCTTCATTCTTGTGATTTACAAAATTAAAGTTATCGTACAGTGTTATTACTGCATGAAAAATGTTTGTAATATATGGCAATAGTTGCAATTGGTGTCTATGATATTGATATTTTTTTTCCATATATTCACACTCTTGAAACAGAAAATTTATTAACATTATGATAACTGGTCATATAGAGAAATATTTAGAAGATAACAAGGTATTGTATGACTCCCAGCACGGTTTCAGAAAGGGTAGGTCATGTCAGACAAACCTTTTAGAATTTATGGAATACATTACTGACTGCATTGACCGAGGAGATCCAGTTATATATTTAGACTTTAGCAAAGCTTTTGATAAAGGTTTCAAGATAAACGATGAAGAAGTACGCAATGGTATAGGTGGAGTGGCAGCGCTTGTTAGATTAAAGAGGGTTGTGGAATAGAAAACAAAGTAGCTAATAAGTGCTTGGAAGCAAGGAATAAAGTTTACTGTGGTGTCCCACAGTGTTCAGTGCTGGGGGCCATTATTGTTCCTCATATATTTAAATGATTTAGACCAGGGATTAAATTCAAGGTTTACAAGTTTGCATGATACCAAAGTGGACACCTCAGTTAGGAATAGTGAAGGATGTATAAAGATTCAAATTATCTTGATAAACTTCTTGGGTGGGCAGATAAGTGGCAAATGAATTTTAATAGTAAAAAGTGTAAGGTTCTTCACCTAGGTTACTCAAATAAAAGTTTTAACTACGATATGAATGGGGATTGGTTTGAGTCTGTGGACCAAGAAAAAGATTTAGGTGTGATTATAAGCAGTAATTTGAAAGTAGCTAATCAGTGTTTGGAAGCAAGGAATAAAGCTAATAAGATGCTGGGCATAATAAATCACAATGTTGTTTACAAGAGCAAGGAAGTAATAAGTAAACTGTATAATAGTTATGTTAGGCCAATAATAGAGTATTGTGCACAAGTTTGGGCCCCTTATTTAAAGGAAGACTTAGATATGCTAGAGAGAGTGCAGCATAGAGCAACAAGGATGATTTCTGGATTTGAGGGTAAGAGCTATGAGGAGAGGCTGAAGGAGTTAGGAATGTTTTCTGTAGAAAGGCGATTTCTCAGAGGGGACATGATACAAGTCTACAAAATATTTACATCTATTGATAATACGGAGACCAATAAATTTTCATAGTAAAGCACGGACAGGTGACCGGGGGCATAATAAGAAAAAAATTAAGAAGAAAGCATGCCATCTTGATATAAGAAAGCATTCATTCAGTAATAGGGTTGTTAAATTTTGGAATGGTTTGCCACAGGAGGTTGTTGAGTGCAACTCGATTGCAATATTTAAGAAAGGACTGGATAGGTATATGGATGGTTTCGGTGTCATATAGTATATTTTGACTAGGCCAAATTGGCTGGTTCTTAGTTACTGTAGTTATTAAGATTAATTGCATATTACTATAAAGTTATTAAAGCTGTAGTGTGGTTAGCATGTATATACTTTAGATATAGTTTTTAGTTTTTTTATTTTAGTTGTAGACTTTGTGTATAAATAAGTTATTGACAAGCCATAGGGTGCTTTGTGGATTTGCATGAGCATGTTTTAGACTTTGTGTACTCTGTATATAGTGATTGACAAGCCCTAGGGTGCCTTGTGGATTTGCATGAGCATGTTGTTTGGTGACTGGTTCTGTTGGCTTGACTGGGACAGTGGCTTCTTGCTGTCTTTTTATTTCTAATATTCTAATAAAAAAAGAAAACTGGCCCGCCCAGCTCCGAAGCATACTCCTTGAAACAACGGGATGTATGCCTTCTGAGCAGCATGTCATAAACTCGATTACATAGGCTATAATTAATATCAAGCTATAGAATGCTCAGGGTTACATAGGCTATGATATAACAAATTTAACCGAACCATAAATTTAGAGGAGGAAAAAAACTTTAAGACAGAATGAACCTGCTCATCCCATCGACGATAACAGCAACCTTCCCATCTTTTCGGAAGTCACCGTAGCGTTCTTAGACAGATTAAAGTGCAAAAAGATGTCTTTAATAAAGTTTGAACTACAGGTAAGAAAGTATTAATATAATTTAAAAACTAACTGTAAGATTGGAGCCTGAGTTACTCAGATATCACTATAGCATGTAAATTGACGTATTTAAAGCAAAACACTAGGGGTGAAGCAAATCACGAGGGTTTAAGAATTGGTTAAGACAATATATATATATATATATATATATATATATATATATATATATATATATATATATATATATATATATATATATATATATATATATATATATATATATATATATATATATTAAGGTTATTGGTTATTATATATATATATATATATATATTATATATATATATATAAAGCGAAGCTAAGCGCACGATAACGCTATGCCGTTTCACGAGTAAATGCGAAAACGGCTAAACACCCAAACCAACTGAACGAAGTACAAC
>JABUQX010006168.1:0-2500 GCA_015478945.1 Trachelipus rathkii
CATAGTAGGAAGTATTCTAGCACCTGTAATATACACCAATCGAATCCTCATATCTTTATAACCTAGGGTAGACACCCATATTAGGCTATTCGGGGCTCAGGGAGGCTAGAAAAGGCTTGAAAAAAGTGGCACTCAGTTGGCACTATGTGGCACTCACTTGGCACTATGTGGCACTCACTTGGCACTCATTGGCACTCACTTGGCACTCATTGGCACTCATTGGCACTCACTTGGCACTCACCTGGCACTCACCAGGCACTCATAGAATACTCATAGAACACTAATAGAACATCACTAGATACTCCTTACGGTGATTGGGAGCCATCAAACTTGAACCATCAATATAGGCACCATCAAAGATGAACCGCTAAAGATGACGTCATCAAAGATGAGTCATCAATAATGCTGAGTCATAAAAATTGAGCCATGGGAGACCAAATACGAAATATGTGACGGGTGGACCACGAGTGGCCAAAAAATTAGCGTGGGCCAGAATTGACCCATGGTATCTGGCAAGGTCAAGGCCGAAATATCATGGTCAAACAAGGTTAAGACATCAAAAAAGGGCTAAGTCCCTAAAGGAAGGACGAAGAATTACCGTGGGCCAAAATTGACCCATGGAAGACCAAAGGGTTGGTCGAAAAATTAGGGTTCTCAAAAATTAGGGTTCTCAAAAAATAGGGTTCTCAAAAAATAGGGTTCTCAAAAAATAGGGTTCTCAAAAATTAGGGTTCTCAAAAATTTGGGTTCTCAAAATTTGGGTTCTCAAAATTGGCCCATGGAAGACCAAAGCTTCGCAACCGTCTAGCGCAACCCTTCTTCGAAGGGTTGCAAAAAAATTAGGGTTCTCAAAAAATTTGGGTTCTCAAAAAATTTGGGTTCTCAAAAAATTTGGGTTCTCAAAAAATTTGGGTTCTCAAAAAAGGTCAAGGCCCAAAAAGGTCAAGGTCAGGTAAAAAATCGAGCTCAAAAAAGGTCAAGGCCAGGTAAAAATCGCGTTGGTCAAAATGACCAACACGTCCGGAATCCATTTCCTACTACTGATGATGATGATGATGATGATGATGATGATGATGATGATGATGATGATGATGATGATGACGATGATGATGATGATGATATATATATATATATATATATATATATATATATATATATATATATATATAGTTTATATATATATATATAATATATATATATATATATATATATATATATATATATATATATATATATATATATATATATATATATATATATATATATATATCATCATCATCATCATCATCATCATCATCATCATCATGAACATCATCATCATCATCATCACCCACCTTCTCTCCCCAAGACTGGGGGTAAGGTGCGTAGCATGCACTGGAAACAAAAAAGTACTAGAAGAATATGATGCAAACCGAAAAGAAAGCCAACTCTTACCGCCCTTTTCATACCCTTTAGTGAGAACCCACCGCAGTTAGAAAAAGAAAAATCTACCCTAGAGCCTCACGGGACCGCGGCGGACCCTCCCTATGACAATTCGTCAATGTAGGGTTCATCCCTTGGTCAGATGGGCCACAACCATACCTCCTCACAAAACCCTGCCATTCACTACTATTATGCACCTTTCTTGTCACTTCTGCCAAACTCACATTCCTCTCTTCCAGGCATTCCTTTTTCTTCGGTCTCTCTCCCAGCCGGTCGATTCCCTTCACACTCACCACTATCCATCCGCTTAACCAACCAACTATCATCCATCCTTTCCACATGACCAAACCATCTCAATGTACTTTCATTTATTTTCTCATTTACTCTTTTTCACACCACACAATTCCCTAGCGCGTTCATCACTCATTTTATCAATTCTTCTCACACCTAGCAAGCCCCTAAGATTGTCCATCTGAACACATTATACTTTAGATCTGTACCTCTTATTCCAGACCATAGTTTCACTACTATACATCAACACAGGTAATAACATACCCGCATGTAAGACCCTAGCGCACTTAAAACTTAGTCCCTTTACATCCACCAAGGATTTAATTGCACCAGCCACCTTCTTACCATTCACAACTTTCCTACTACACTCTGCATCATCCGTTCACTTTTCATCCAACATATATTCCAAGTATTTAAACTCAGACACTTGTTCCAGTTGCTCACCATCCAGCATAACTTCAAACCGAGGACTGTCCTCACTAACAACCATAACCTTACTCTTATCTGCGTTTACTTTCAAACCCTTCCTTTTACACACCCTGCCAAATTCCTCTACCAATCCTCTCAAACTCTCTTCAGATTCGCCACACAAAACCAAATCATCCGCATATAATAGGTAGAGCACCCTCTACTCTCTTCCATTCTCCATCATTTTAACACCTTCCCCTGCCACCCTAATTCACCTCTGATGCATCTCTAATTCTTTCAAAACCCCATCCATATACAAATTGAAAACCCAAGGAGACATAACACATCCCTGCCTCACTCCGCTATTAATATTAAACCA
>JABUQX010006168.1:7500-22500 GCA_015478945.1 Trachelipus rathkii
ATATAGCAGCAAAGAAGTTATATATATATATAAAAGAAAAAGATATACATATATATATATATATATATATATATATAAATATATATACCGTATATAGGTCAGCGTTTAGTATTTCCGTCATATGTATCTTTAAAAACTATTAATGCTACAGTGAAACGGAATACATTGGTGGAATGCTGGTCCAATTTTAGTACGGAAAAAATAAAAAAAAAAATATATATATATATATATATATATTTATATATATATGTTATTATATATAAACATATATATATATATATATATATATATATATATATATATATATATATATATATATATATATATATTATGTTATATATATATATATATATATATATATATCTCAAAACTACAATAAACTACAGCGAAAAGGAAATACATTTTGGAACCCTGGTAAAACTTCAAAGATAGGAAAATGTAAAAATAAAAATAAAATAAATTATTGTTAATAATTATAGTATTATGATTAGAAAGGCCTATTTAGAGACCTTTATTGGTTTATCGTTAAAATAAATAGTTTCTCGTTAAAATAAATAGACTTTCTATTAAATTTTTTTTTTTTCACTAAAGAATACCCAAGGGTATACCGCCCCGATGGCAGGGGTCGTCTCTTGGCCTTCCGGGGAACTACGGTAGGGATCACCTCTCTGGGGAGAGTGGCCCCGGAACCCCGCTCTTTGCATTTGGGTGTCGCGGGGTTCCTCCGCCCCTTCTCTACGGTATGGAAAACGTCCCCCTGTGTTCCTCGTCGGCTCGAGCCCCATAGTGTGCCGTATAAAGCATTTTCCTATGAAATTTTACCAGGATTCCAAAAATGTATTCCTTTCGTAGCTATTGTAGTTTTTGAGATATATATATATATATTTTTTTTTTTACATTTTCCAGAATTTAAAATTGAACCAGCATTCCACCAATGTATTCCGTTTTACTGTAGCATTAATAGTTTTTAAGATACATATGGACGGATATACTAAACGTGCTGGCCCTGTATATATATATATATATATATATATATATATATATATATATATATATATATATATATATATATATATATTATTATTATTATTAGAAGAAGAAGAAATATATATATTATATATAAAGAAAGAATTATATATACATATATATATATATATATATATATATATATATATATATATATATATATATATATATATATATATATATATATATATATATATATATATATTTATATAAAAAAATATTTATATAGAGAGTTATTGTTTTTTTATATATATATATATATATATATATATATATATATATATATATATATATATATATATATATATATATATATATATATATATATATATATATATATATATATATATATATATATATATATATATATATATATATATATATATTACGAAGTTAGGGTTTGCATGGAGAGCTTATAGCTTATTTCAATATCTTTAAGAATAAGCATTTACTAAATATTTGGGGATAATTTATAGCTGCATTGTTTGAAGGTAATTTATAAATTTTCATTTCACAAATTAATTTTAAACTTGATGACTTTTTATTCAGTCTCTTTCTAGCTTTGAAAAATGGCCTTCAAATTCTTTCTTATTCTATCTAATTTCAATGGTCTTTGGTGCTTTGAGTTTTTTAGCGACAAACAAACTTCATTGAGGGAATAGTAGATCTCAAGGACATTTTTTTCACTCGTTCCCCTTTTTTGTTAAATTTCAATACAGAAATTAGCTTGTAAATATGTTTCAGCAATTTTCCATATTTACAAAATTTGGTGTTTGAATTATTGTATTGGAATATATCGTTTATTAAAAATATCGTATTTTTCAGAAAGCAAATGTATTTAAAAATGTCTACCATGTACCGTATGTATGTAGCATATATATATATATATATATATATATATATATATATATATAGATTTGTCCAAAGATCCATATATATGTGGTATAGTTTGTGAATGTGTATATATATATATATATATATAAATATATATATATATATATATATATATATTTATATATATATATATATATATATATATATATATATATATATATATATAAATATAAATAAATATATATATATATATATATATATATATATATATATATATATATATATACTTAGAATGGATTCTATCTATATATATATATATTAGGGTGGCCAACGCTCCGGATGCGGTGCGTTGTGTGCTAATTTTGGTGCAGTGCGGAGCACTCGAAAAGTTAACAGTACTGTGCGGTTCGGTGTGGTGCCTGGTGCGGGCCTTGATCACACCGCATCGCACCAATTTCCAGCAATTTCTAAAAGGAAAAAAAAGAAAAAGAAAATTTAGTTGATATATAATGAAAAATTTAATATAAAGAATATATATATATATATATATATATATATATATATATATATATATATATATATATATATATATATATATATATATATATATATATATATATATATATATATATATATATATATATATATATATATATATATATATATATATGCCCCTTCAGCAGGTGTATTGGCTGCAGATTTATCAGAGCAAATAAGAGTAGGAAAGGCAGGTTTACAAAAACTATATTTTGGGACAAGAAAATTAACAATGTAGGATCACTTACGTTTAGTGCAAAAACGCTTAGCACGTCTGATATTCATGTTCGAGGTTTATCAGAATTAACAAAGTGATAGGTAAACAAAAATTTTCCAATTACGATGTTCATTTTTTCCGTCATTAATGGTACAATAAGAAATAACCGAACCATAAATTTAGACGAAGGGAGAGAAAGATCTCAATATTGTCTCTATCATCATTTTTATTCCTTGACTGTCATTGACTGAGGATATTAATACTCTCTTCAGAGTTATACGATAGGATGACAAACAAGTGTTTGCTGATTATCATAATGATATTTTTAAATAATTGGAATACAATGATACAATAGTTATGGTAAGAATAGAATTGCTATGGAATGGGAAGACATTTATTTTTTCATCAGAGCGGCCCTACTGGCAGAGAGTTTCATTAAGTTCTTGCAACCTGCATATTTTAGCATGTAGTAACGTCATGAATTACTGAAAGCTGAAAAGTTAACTCTGGCTAATATTTTATTTAGTTCTTCTTGAGCCATGGTCGAATGATTTTGAGAGAACTTTGCTGACTGATGTTTGAGATGTCACAACACTTTCTAATGTTGATTACTGACGGAGTTTGTGTTGTTCACTCAAGAAAGAAATATAATTTTCTTTATATTGGCACCAGCATCTCTCATGACACAGTGAACATCATCTGGGGATAGGTTCCATTTCGTCAACATTCCGTTAAATACGTCACTGAGATATTCACCTGCGTGACATTCAGTGAGAGGTTCAGAGCATGACACAAAATTTGACTTCTGAAATAACTGTCAACGGCATGATTACTCAGAGAAAGCGAAGAAACTGCTGATTGAGTATCTGACCCTTCGTCGGTGAAGAAAGCTAACTTGGATGATTATTTGATAGAGGTTATTAATTCTGAAACTTTAGTTTTAACGCTGTCATACATTTTCTTTCAAATAATATCTCTGTAGTATTTCAAAGAGACCGATACTTTCGTTAGCCGTACAAAACCAAGAATTTCAACGTGACGAAACAGAAGATCATATATTACCATAATTTCTGTAAATTTACTATATCTATCCTTTATAATTTTTCGCTTCATTGCCCCATATATCTGTATTTTATATTAGTTTCAAGAGCAATCTATTTCGTTCTTAAAGCTGGAATTCTTATCCTTTACTCTGTTACTCATTTTCCTTGTGTTTACTGCTTAGATAGTTCTTAACCCAGATGTCATTCTTCCTTTCCGAGAATAATTACGATTGCAAAGTGTACGGTTTGCGATGTCATGGGAAACAATATCGAAGTAATCCCAAACCACACTGGATAAGGATGCCATTGCGGAATTGCTTCAACAGTTGATTTCGAGCGAATATACTCACAAGTATGAGCCTATCAATATTAATATTGCTAGATTTTGATTGTGACTCAAATTACTGTCATTACCTTGAGACGGCACTAGTCAACTCATTCTAATCAGTTTCTCACAAAAGTTGTTAAATTTTCTAACAAGTTCCATCAGAACATTTTCTAATCGCATTTCGAGTTTCCGAGTGCGAATGCAAATAATTTATTTTTAATATTTGTGAATGCGAAAGTCAATGCGAATATATATATATATATATATATATATATATATATATATATATATATATATATATATATATATATATATATATATATATATATATATATATATATATATATATATATATATATATATATATATATATATATATATATATATATATATATATATATATATATATTAATCTTTACACCTTTTTTCAAGAAAATAGTCGCTGGGATCGTACAGGTAAAACAATTTTAGCTTTCAATCTTGTGATTAACAAAATTAAAGTTATCGTACAGTGTTATTACTGAATGCAAAAATGTTTATAATATATGGCAGTAATAAATGAAATTGGTGCCTATGATACTGATATTTGTTTATCTATATATTGTCACTCTTCAAACTCCGAAAATTTATTAACATTATGATAACTGTGGTAAAGAGAACCAAAAGAAAACTGACCAGCTCAGAAGCATACTAATTGAAACAACGAGATTTACGCCTTCTGAGCACCATGTCATGGACTCGATTACATAGGCTATAATTAATATCAGGCTATAGACTACATAGAGTTACATAGGCTATGATAAAACAAGTTCAACCGAACCATAAATTTAGAGGAGGAAAACCCCTTTAAGACAGAATGAACTTGCTCATCCCAGCGACGATAACAACAACCTTCCCATCTTTCCTTAAATCACCGTAGCGTTGTTAGTGTCAAAGTTGTAGTAATTCCTAGGGTAGATAGCGTAGAAACTACTCCGAATTCTCATGTTTGACAGATTAAATTGCAAAAAGACGTCTTTAATAAAGTCTGAACTGCAGGTGAGAAAGTTTTAATATAATTTAAAAACTAACTGTAGGATTGGGGTCTGAGTTACTCAGATATCACTATAGCAAGTGAAGTGACGTAATTACAGCAAAACACTAGGGGTGAAGCAAATCACGAGTGTTTAAGAATATATATATATATATATATATATAATATATATATATATATATATATATATATATATATATATATATATATATATATATATATATATATATTAGGGATGTACCGATAGTATCGGTATCGGTATCGGTATCGGCAGTATCGGCCATTTCTTTGGGTATCGGTATCGGTATCGGTATCGGTTAAAATGGCCGATACTTGGCCGATACTTCTTACTTTTTGGGTGAAAAATTATGAGAAACTTTTAGATTAAATAATAAATCTAGTTTCGATATATAAAAGGTTCTAATAAGGAATTCCTTAAGCTTCGACTCTTTAACTTAGAATTATAGCGTTTCTTCAACTTGGATTTTAGCGTAACATTTACATATTTGAAGAGCCATTATTATAATTTTTACAGATTTAGCTTCCACTTTTTTAGTTGACCAATAATTTATTTTTCTTTTTGTACGCAATTTCGTGAGTGTGTGTGATTGCGCGAATGTTTTTAAACTTTCTGGATTATTAATATTTTAGATATTTACTGTAAATAGGGTTTTAGCGTTTTAAAATTTCAAGTTTTAAATTTAGGCTTTTGCGTGCGAATAATTTTTCCTCATCTCTCCTTTGTTTTTTGTCTGTTTGTTTCTCTCTCTTTTTTTTAAGTGTAGTATCTGCCTATTTAAACATAAACACTCCTATTACACGTCTCGAGAATCTCGAATCTCCTAACTCGATGTTCTGTGGCTTAAAATCTTTCTTCCTTCTACTACAATAATCTTGTGCTTCTTCTACTGTTCTCCTAACAGAACAGATTTTCATGCCTTTTTGATTACCTTACTACTTCTTACGAAACTGTCATATCTTCTCATCCAAATAATGAGGTCCTCTATTTAGGGGATTTCAATGTACACAACACTGAATGGATGAGTTCCTCTCACACTGATTTAGGTGGGGAGGAAGCCGAATCATTCAGTATTCTCAACGATCTGGAGCAACTAATTAAAGAACCTGCACACATTCCGGATCGTCCCAACCAATTCTTGAACATACTTGACCTATGTTTCACCACTAGTCCTTCTCTCTATAAAGTATAAATACACCACCTTCGCTCCTATCATTAAATCTAACCACAACCTTATATCTCTTAATTTTAATACTTTCTCTCCAACAGCTCCATCCTGCCCTATGCAGTTTTTCCGGCACTTTGATCGGGCCGATTGGGGGGCATTGCGTTGCTTCTACGCTAACTATAATTGGAGTGACTGCTTTGACTCTCAAGACGCTTCAGCTTCTGTCGATAAAGTGGGAGCTGTAATCGTTGATGGGATGAGCAGGTTCATTTCTTCTTCGACTAAATCTTTTTCTCCTCAAAACCTATGGTTCGATCGTGCTTGCTCTCTGGCCATTCAGGCTAGAGACAGTGCGTATCGGATGTGGAAAAATTCTCGTTCTCCTATCACTCTTGCTAATTTTCATTCAGCTAGAAATCGTTGCAGAGGTACTCTTCGACGAGCAAAGCGGACTTTCATTAAACGAGAGTGCGCTGACCTCCTTGGCTCTCCTACTGACAAATCTTTTTAGCCTCTTGCCAAAAACATCTCTAACAACTTCTGTGAATTATCCTTTCCTCCTCTTATTCGCTCTGATGGTTCTTTTGCTAATACTCCAACTGAAAAGGCCAATCTCTTCGGCCTCCTATTTTCCTCTAACTCAACCCTGAACGATTCTGCCATTCCTCTTACTCCTTCTCCTCTCAGGTGTCCTATGCCTTTACCTGTGATTACATTTGATCGGGTGCATGGGCTCCTGAAATCTATGAACGTTAGGAATGCTTTTGGCCCGGATGGCATTCCTCCCCGAGTTTTGAGGGAGTGTGCTTCCATGCTGACCCCGCCCCTCGTTCAACTATATCCTCTATGCCACAATACTTCAGCACTTTCCTCAGTGATGGAAGCTCGCATATGCCCAACCTATTCCGAAAGGGAAGCCGCTCTGAATCCTTCTAACTATCGCCCTATAGCTCTAACTTGTATTCTATTTAAGATCTTTGAAACCCTTCTCAACCTCACTTCTTAACCATCTGGAATCTCATTCCTTCTTTGCGATCGCCAGTAAGTACGGCTTTCGGCACTCGAGGTCTACTAGCGATATACTTTCCTATTTAACAGATTTATGGTTTTCCGCCCTTAGAAACTACAGGGAGACTTGCTTGGTGGGGCTTGACATATCCAAAGCATCTGACCGGGTACGACACGCGCCACTGCTTTCCAAGCTCCCCTCCTTTGGGTTTCCTTCTTCTCTTTGCTTACTTATGTCTAGCTTTCTTTCAAATCGCTCAATATCGGCTAGTGTTGATGGGGCGACTTCTTCTTCTTTTTCTGTCAATAGTGGTGTTCCTCAGGGTTCTATATGATCTTCTCTACTTTATTCCTGCTTTTCATTAATGATCTTCACCTGCACACACATCCAACTCTATCCACTCATATGCCGGTGACTCGACCCTTCATTCTTCAACTAATTTCAATTTGCTCCCTTTACCCTAGAATTGCCTCTCATCCTAATCTACTCTGCTGATCTGGATAGAATTTCTGGGTGGGGTCGTCTCAACCTTGTGAAATTTAGTTCTTTAAAAACCCAGCTTCTACAAAACTCCCTCTCTAAGACACTAACTTTCCTATCTCTTTCGACGGTTCTCTCGTCTCTCCTGTTGACAATATAAACATCCTTGGCATTAATTAACATAAACAAAAAAATGTCTTGGAAACCTCACATCACAACGGGTGCTAGGGTGGCCTCAAGGAAACTGGGAATTCTGTTTAGACTGCGAGACCTTTTTCCTCTTCCTGCCAATACCCAGCTATACAAGGGTCTCATCCGCCCTTTATGGAGTACTGCTCATATCTGGGGATGGTTCTGGTTTCATCCGGCTTTTAGGGTCGAGTCAAAGACCAAAAGGCTTATAAAACTATCCTGTACTTTCTAGTTCACTTGACCTCTATCTTTTGCGGCGCGATGTTGGTGCTTTATCTCTTTTCTATAGGTACAGTAGCGGCAAGTGCTCGAGGGAACCTCCACTCGCGTACCACTACCTTTACGACGCCCCCGTAGCACAAAGGGTGCTGTGTCGGCACATGAGTTTTGTGTTGATATTAGTAACTCCAGACTAGTTCGCCGCGGTGCTTATTTCTTCCTGCCATCTCTGTTCTGTGGAATTCTTCTTCCCATCTTCTGTGTTTCCTACTCAATTTAATCTCCTCACTTAAGCCTGCGTCTGTGCTTATCTGCTAGCATTTGCACCATTTATTGATTTAATGTAATCCAATTACTTTTGTGGCTGCATCTGGAGATCGCAATTTGCGCGTACAATTATAAAAGAATAGGTTCCAATAGAATATTGGCTTGAACCATAATGGCGGTCTGACTTAAAAAGAACTCACTAGAATGACTTAAATGGGTATACAAACGTGGATCTGTCTGACAAAAAAGATTCACAGAAGTGGAAGCCGCCTTGTCAGCAACCCCTGACAACAGCACTGATAGTGACGATAGTGGCTTTTCAGCAAATAAACCTACCGAATATGAAGAGGTTTGGATATGTTAGACTTTGATAGCTTCAAGGTCGAAATTGCATTGACATATCATTCACCTTCAAAGAAATCACACCAAGGAACCCCATCGAAAAAAACTGAAGAGACAGTCATCGAGGAGCAAAGATAATTCAAATTTGCAATCTGAAAGAGGAGATGAGGCTCAACGAAAACATGGAGATGCTGCCTACAGAAGAGAATCCTTTCATGTGGTGACATGAAAATGGGCCAAGGTTTCCATTATTATCAGTACTTGCAAGAAAATAAATAATTATCACCCCCTCCCTCATCAGTCGAGAGCGAGCATATTTTTAGTGTGAGTGGGAATGTAAACACCCAAAAGGAAAAGTCTTTGCCAAAAATTTTTTTTTTTTTTTTTTTTTTTTTTTTTTTTTTTTTTTTTTACAGTTGTCACCACCATTCACGGGTGAAGCCCTATTCAAGGAGGGGGTGTTACACGCCTCAGAAGTACACAACTAAGCAATTACGCAGATGAGCACAGACGCAGGCTTTGAAGTGCGGGAGATTAAATTCAGCAGGAAACACAGAAGATGGGAGAGAATTCCACAGTAACAGAAGTGGCTGGAAAGAAGGAAGCACCGCAGCGAACTAGCCTGGGGTTGCCAATTTCCACACAAAACTTATGCGCAGACACAGCACCTCTTGTGCTACGATGACGTCGTAAAGGTGGTTGTACGAGTGTTTTGTTCTCGAGCACCTGCCGTTGCGGTACCTATAGAAAAGACATAAAGCACCAACATCGCGCCGCAAAAGATAGAGGGTCAATGCAAAGTACGGAACAGTTTATAAGTCTTTGGCCTTTGACTCGACCCTTCCAAAAAGCCGGTGAAAACCAGAGCCCCAGATATGAGAGCAGTACTCCATACAAGGGTGGATGAGGACTTGTATAGTTGAAGCAACTGAGAAGAGGAAAAAGTCTCGCAGTCTAAACAGAACCCCAGTTTCTTTGAGGCCGCCCTAGCAACCGTTGTGATGTGAGGTTTCCAAGACATTTTTTTGTTTATGTTAAGGCCAAGGATGTTTATATTGTCAACAGGAGAGACGAGAGAACCGTCGAAAGAGATAGGAAAGTTGGAAGGTGTTTTAGAGAGGGAGATTTGTAGAAGTTGAGTTTTTAAAGATTTAAATTTCACAGGGTTGAGACGACCCCACCCGGAAATCCTATCCAGATCAGCGAGAATAGAATCGGAAAGATTAAGACGAGAGGCAATTCTAGAAGTAAAAGAGGGAGCAGAATTGAAATGAGTTGAAGAATGAAGGGTCGAGTCATCGGCATACGAGTGGATAGAGTTAGATGTGCAGGTGAGAAGATCGTTAATGAAAAGTAAGAATAAAGTAGGAGATAAGACAGAACCCTGAGGAACACCACAATTAACAGAAAAAGAAGAAGAAGTCGCCCCGTCAACAACAGCCGACATTGAGCGATTTGAGAGAAAACTAGACATAAGTAAGCAAAGTGAAGGAGGAAACCCAAAGGAAGGGAGCTTGGAGAGCAGTGACGCGTGCCATACCCGGTCAAATGCTTTGGATATGTCAAGCGCCACCACGCAAGTCTCCCCGTAGTTCCTAAGGGCGGAAAACCATAAATCAGTAAGATAGGAAAGTATATCGCCAGTAGACCTCGAACGCCGAAAGCCATACTGGCGATCGGAAAGAAGAGAATGAGATTCCAGATGATCTAAGAAATGAGAGTTGAGAAGGGTTTCAAAGATCTTAGATAGAACACAAGTGAGAGCTATAGGGCGATAGTTAGAGGGATCAGAGCGGCTACCTTTTTTCGGAATCGGCTGGACATGTGCATGCTTCCAACACTGAGGGAAAGTGTTAGTATTGAGACATAGAGAATATAGTTGAACGAGAGGCGGGGTTGCACGGAAGCACACTCCCTCAAAACTCGGGGAGGAATGCCATCAGGGCAACCCGCCTTCCTAACGTTCGTAGTGAAAGCTTAATGTTTTTGCATCACAATTTGAGAATTTTTGAATTTGAGTATTGAATGATATCTAACTTTATGTTAAAGGAGTATATTATTATTATTATGTCATGTTATGTCATGTTTGAGTAATAGAGTTTTTTTATATTGTCTTTTCAGATGATTAATTGAGGTCTCTTTCATTATTTTTATTCTTTATATTGTAGCTAGTTAAAGAATCTTCTTGTAAATTGTAATCATGTTAAAATATAAAAGCTAATAGCTAAGCTTTGTTAATACTTACTGGAAAATGAAATGGAATATTTTTTTGAATAAACACAAACATAAAAAGTTATTAATATTATATTTGTATTTATTATTCCTTAAAGATACTATTTTAATTTAGAAAATAAATATACTTGGGCACTACCAAATATGAAATAAATGACAAAGTATTGGTTGTACAATGTACAAGGAATGCAATCCTGAGTTGCCTAGCAGTACACAAATGTTCTATCTTATTACTGTGTATTTATTACATTAATTAAAGTATCGGTATCGGTATCGGTATCGGTATCGGCTCCTAAAAAAATAGAGTATCGGTATCGGTATCGGTATCGGCCTCTTTTCTGGTATCGGTACATCCCTTAATATATATATATATATATATATATATATATATATATATATATATATATATATATATATATATATATATATATATATATATATATATATATATATATATATATATATCTATATATATATATATTTCTGTAAATAACTTTTAAAATAAAAGTTCTATGAAAAAATGTAATATCACAATAAATGCTTATAATTAAATTCTGCATCTTTTAGTGTAAAATCTATACACATTGAACAAATATTAAGCATTTTATGAAGAATTTGCTCTTCAAACTCCAAAATTTTGTTTCTTATTTTAAATCCTGGAATCGTGCTATATTTATGCTACTTAATCCTAAGAATTCTGTTTCTCCGTACAAAAAAAAAACACAAAAAAAAAACCAACATTTTTTTTGGCTCATTTTCCTCATGCTCTTGACATTTTACAAAAAATAACAAAAAAAACTTTGTTTCTTCCTCATCCTATACCATGTCTTTCTCTTTTGCTACAGCTTAACAGTTCTCTCATACCTTTGGCTTAAATTCCACTTTAGATAATTCCGGAGCTATTCTTCCTTCTTCACCTCTTTAAAACTCATTCTTAAGGTTTCATTTCTGTTCATTCTGAACTAGCGTAATACTAAGAACGAGTGCAGTTGAACGGTATCCTATCTGTTGTTCTTGAAACTCAATATAATATGACTATCAGCTTCAACCTTTCCTTTTTGTTGGAAGCGTTATCTCATTCAATCTTATTTTTTTGCCAAAGATTTCAAATTTACCATGAAAAGGAAGAATTTCTGGCAGTGGATTATGAAAATTTAATTAAAATTACCTCAGACAGTCAATTAAAAGCTAAATTTCGAGATGTGCAGGTAGAAAATTTCTAGCTTGACATATATGACGAATATCCGGATTTATCAACACGGACTATTCCAATACTTTTACCTTTTGCAACAACATATTTGTGTAAATCTAGATTTTCTAAATATGTCGCCATAAAAACTAAATATCACAACAGACTAAACACTACGCCAGATAAGCGAATTTAATTATCTAATATTAAGCCAAATTCTCAGGGGATACTAGATTCTAAGGAACAAAAACATTCATCTCATTAAGTAATATTCCTTTTATTAAATTCGAGAAAGATCAGATGTCAGCTGATCCAAGGGTGAAGTCGTTGGCATAGGAGTGGATATGTGATGAAGTAATAGAGAGAGGTCTTCTATGAAAAGTAGAAAGAGTTAGGGATAAACAAGAACCAAGAGTAACACGAAAATACTTTAGGAAAAAGGACCAAGAAACAGAAAGACTAGAAAGAAGATCGCCAGTAGAGCGCCTCTTACGAGAGCCATACTGGCGATCAGAGATAAGATTAGGAGAATTGAGATGTTTTCAAATCTTCCTGATTAGAATAGATTCGAAAACTATAGAAAGAACAGAAGTTAGAGAGATTTGGCGATAGTTGGAGGGTTGAGATTGATTCCCTTTTTTGGTACAGGAGAACCATTTCAGTAAGAAGGGAAAGCCAAAGTAGAAAGACAGAGAAGGAATAATTTAATAAGGCAGAGTGCAAGCTTGAGAGCACAAGCTTTGAGAACCACAGGAGGAATACCATCAGAACCATACGTCATCTTAGTGTTAAGCTCATAAAAAGCAGAAAAAATACCTTTTGAAGAAATTACAATATTATCATAAAAATGTTGGAGGGAGGTGGAGAAGAAGGAATAGCATTGGAATCGTCTAAAGTGGAACTAGAAGCAAAGGTTTGAGCAAAGAGCTCAGCTCTAGTGAAAGGTTAGACGGCAGTTGTGCTAACGGATAATACTAAAGAAGGGCAAGAGGAAGAAGCAAAGTTAGGTAAGAGTTAACATTTTTTGAAAAATGTCGGAATAAACGTGAGAAAGAGGAATCAGTAAGATTATTGCATTTTCTGCTGATAAAAGAATTTTTAGTGTCATGGAAAATAGATTTTGAACGATTTTGGGATGAAATATAACTTGCAAGGGTTTCTGAAATTTGAAGCTGACAGTAATTCCTAAAGGCAGCGTCCCTGTGGCTAATAACACGAGAACAAGAAGAGTTAAACCAAGGTAATCTAGGTTCATTTGAAGGTAAAAATCATGAGGTGTACGCCTCCATGCCAGATAATTAGCTCGCGCTTTGCAAACTCCGAGAGACCCTTTCCACTGAAGCTGTAGTCATACCATGGGAAATCAAAGAAGTGCGACCGCAAGTCCGATCTGTTAGCACCACCGAAGTACCAAAAGAGTTTACTCGCCGTAGGCGGGATCTTTCCTGCGGAAGACTTGAAGAGATAAAACAGAAAACAGAGATATGAGAGTGATTGGAGGAATCCAGAGAAGGAAAATATTTAACAGAATAAGAAGAAGGATTAGAGATTAGGAAAATGTCTAGAATGTTGGGTTCACTCTCAAAGACGATCAAAAGATACGAGTAGGGAGCTGCACTAACTGCTCGAGATAATTGTGGATAGAAAAGTATTAGCAAGTTCAACTTTATCTTAAGAGTTAGAGGAAAGCAATTGGCCATAGTGAACGTTGAAATCATCAAGAATGATGATTTCAAAGAAACGTAAAGAAGAGAGAGAATGTGTTTTAATTTATTATGACAGGTCAGCTTGAGCTATAAGGTAGAATATTCGGAAAACTCCAAATCAAAGACACGGGAACAAACAAAATCATTGCATACAATGGCACAGCAGCGGCCTTTGGCTGAAAATTGAGAAAATATATATTAGGAGTCAACAGGGTAGAGTTTGAAGTTAGAACGCCCAAAAACCTAAGCTTCCGTTAATTGATTCGGTTTAGAATAAGAGATGAGGTTTAGAGGAGGAGAGGTGATGTTCAACAAAATGAAAATTATATTTAAAGCCGAGTAGGTTACAGAAATTTATGAAGAAAGGATACCGTATATCAAAACAGGCCGGCAATTCCGTGACGGTACCAACTCCATTACCGGAGGCCGTCAATGGCCTCTAATAGTGATGAGGGTAGAATGGATAAGGGATTAATTTTGAAAGTCACTCCCTATCGGCTTCTTTGAGATTATTCGCGTGGCTGCCATTTTATACCATTTTTTATTTTATTTTTATAAGAGGTAAATGTTGCCTGCAATTGTATTTTATGGTGTGTAATATGGGAGAGCTTGCTCCAATGTAAGAGGAATGTGAATATGAGCGCAAAAGAGGAGAACCATTGGGCACTGGAGTGCCATGGAATGTACTCTAAGACTCCATATATTCCCAGTGGTGGCTAATCTCATCGCTTCGGGAGCGCTACTTTCTCCCATATATATATATATATATATATATATATATATATATATATATAATATATATATATATATAATATTATATTATATATATATATATATATATATATATAATATATATATATATATCTATATTATATATATATATAATATATGGTGTGTGTGTGTTGTGTGTGTGGTGTGTGTGTGTGTGTTGTTTGTGTGTCGGTGCGGTGTGGTGAGTGGTGTACAAAATTTCGTTACGGTGCGGTTGCGCTGTGGTTCGCTCTAGGTGTGGTGTGCGTGCGGTGCGGATTGCAAAAGCAGACCGTGACGGTGTGGTGCGGTACGTCGCATTGGTTGCACGGCATCCCGGTGGGAGCGTGCGTGACGCAAACAATCCGGTGCTCGGCAACCCTAATATATATATATAAAATATTATATA
>JABUQX010006168.1:27500-40457 GCA_015478945.1 Trachelipus rathkii
ATTATTATAAATTTTTTCTAATATACAAATTAAATAAAATTAAATTTAAGTATATATATATATATATATATAAACATTGGTACTTCGCTCGTAAGATAGTTTCCATGTATGACTATTTTCTAAAAACATTTGTTCACTTTTAATTATTTTTGATTCACAGAAATATTAATTAAATTTGAATATTTATCCCAAATTTATTTAAAATTATGGCATATAATTATTAAAAGCATATATTTGCTTGATTTATTAATTTCCCTCAATAGTTTTCAATGTGCAAAAGATAAAGTTTTCATACTCAGTGACGTCAAGTATGGACGCTTTTTGGTAAAATATCCCAAAAGCTTCCCTGTGAGAATTGATTTAACATACGGTATGCATTTTATTTTTCTAAAGTAAATTTGAAATTTTTAAGTAAAATATTTATAAAGAGTTTTATAGTTTTCAACAAATATCGTATATTAAGCGGAAAAAATGTGATTTTGGAATAGAAAGAAGCTAAATTTTAATGATATATTGTTATAAAAGAAAATGAATAATTCAGCGGGGAAAGGATGCTTTTAAGAAAGACATAACAGCTTTGTGCAGGAGTTTATCGAAAGTCTTCGATATGTCTAGCGCCACAGAAAAAGATTCACCGAAATGAGGAAGAGCAGAGTACCAAGAGTCGGAGAGAAAGGAAGGAAGATCGCCTGTTGAGCGGTCTTTACAGAAGCTATACTGGCAGTCAGAAATAAGATTGGAAGATTTAAGATGTTTCTAAATCTTCTTGTTAGGAGTAGATTCCAAAACTTTTTTAAGAACGGAGGTTAAAACAATAGGGTGATAGTTGGATTGTTGACTGGGGTCCTGCTTCTTCAGCACATTTTGAATGAATGCACTCTTCCAGCAGGAGAGAAAGGCTGCCAGATGATAGGCAGTGAGAAAACAGTTTACCAAGGCAGAGCTCAAGCTCAAAAGCACAAGTTTTGAGGGCCACTGGAGGAATAACTTCATCACTCACCATCTTCTTAGTGCTAAGCTCAGAGAGTGAAGAAATAACATTTTAATGAGTTGAAAGAAAGAAGAGAGGAAAAAAGATCTGGAACAGTCTAAAGTGGAATTAGAGGGAAAGGTTTGAGCAAGCAGTTCACCTTTAGGAGAAGTTAAGAAAGCAGTATTACCGACAGAGATGCAAGAGGAATGGGAGAGGTGGAAGCAAAGTTAGAGTTGACATTTTAAAATTGCAAAATGTCAAAAAGAGTTAGAGGTAGAGAAACCAGAAAGATTATTGCCTTTTCTATGAAGAAAATATTTTATTGTCTTGAAGAGCTTACTTTTGATCACTCCGGGATGGCATTTGTTAAAAAACGAGTTTCTGCATTTGAGGACAAAGATAATTTCTGATAAACCAAGATTTATTAGTTTTAGTTCCAGGGATAGAGAATGGAATGTATGCCTTCATATATATACAAGGCCCTCTTAACCACTAGGCAAACTAGGCAAATGCCTAGGGCGGAAGAATATGAGGCAGCCTAGTGGCAGAAACGCGGCGACAACGTCATTATATATATATATATATATATATTATATATATATATATATATTATATATTGAATATATATATTTATATATATTATATATATTATATATATATACTATATGTATATAATTATATATATATTATATATATATATATATATATATATATATGACAATAATAAAATTTTCAATTAATATGAAGAAAAAAATTTGGGATCAATGTGTCCCGCTTAGGAGAGTTCGTTTAACCGTTTATTTTAATTTTTAATAACTAATATTATATATATATATATTATATATTATATATAATTTATATATATTATATATATATATATATCTATATTATATATATATTATATATTATATATATATATATATATATTATATATATATATATATATTTAAAATGTTTAAAATATTCATATAATATAAAGAATAATAATAAAAAAAATAATACAATATAGGAAAATAACAATATAATATAATATATTAAAATAATAATATAATGTAAAAAAATAACATATTTAATAATTTGTTTTGCTCTTTTAAATGCTTGGTAGTATTCGAGTTGCAGAACCTCTAAGCACAGGCAAAGTTTGATAAAATAATTAATGGTATCATTAGGTTACAATTTCTATAAAACTAGTAATTATATTTCCTCTGTTTGTATGCAAAAATAATATCTGATTGATTTTAATATTCGTCAAATTGCGACCTCTTAACAATCATTCGATTAAATTGTTTTATAGATTTAAAATACGACACTTTACGCTTTCTCATTGTAATTTTCTTTCGTCAATTTTCAACTATGACCAAAAAAGTATAGCCTCTACACTCATTAAAGCTTGTAAAATTATTTTTAAAGTGTTAAGTTGAGGGTGGTTCAATTTTAAGGCACTTTATATTATTACCTTTTTTAAATCAGTCGGAGAACATTTATAATTTTCTTAATTGTGTAGTTTCTTCATTTTATTGATGATCTCAGTTCTAGGCATTGTCATTGATATTAGAAAATCATGTGATCTAAAATATGCATAATGTAATTTCCTTTGTTAATTTGTATAAAAAAAAGAATTGTGACTGGTTTTTTTATTTTTTATCCAAAACAAAAAAAAAGAAAAAAAAATTTTTGGGGGTTTTTTTATTAAGAGAATAAAAATTAATTTATTATATATTATATATATATATATAATATATATATATAATATTATTTTATATATATATATATAATTATCTATATATATAATATATATATATAATATATATATATAATATATTTTTAGCAGAGATAAACACCCGCTCACGGCAGAGCCTAATCAGGAGGGGGGGTGTACTATTTACGTCCGAGCAGGACCGGAGCCAAGCAAGGAGAGAATAGCTACATTCTCACACGCGACAGTTTTGCGAACCTGGGACCTCGCTTTGTTTGGCGAGTGTTCTCCCACTGAGCTGATCGGTGGTTTAGTATAAATATATAAAAAAAAACAATATACATAAGAATTATTAAATGTCTATCAATATATAATATTTTATTTCAGTTTACATAATCTTATAAATCTAAACCTATATTTCTAAATTTTAATATATTCCCACTATCAATCACTACTATCACTGTATTTTAATATTGTTATTAATTTATTCTATTACTATGCTACTATGATTTACACTATATTAATATGTTCTACCTATATTTCCTACTATGCACCCACTACTCACTATATTAAATATTATTATTATTCACTTTCACTGACTGTCACTATCCATTGCATTTGCATTCACGAAAATTAAATGAAAGGGTGGGTTTTAAGACCTTACTTCGCAGAGGAGAAAGTTGAGTTAATTTTATTCAACGACTGACGATTGACATGGGAAAGCAATTTCACTTCTAGGCAATGTATTATTTTAAATTTCTTCTTTTAATTTTATTTTTTGTATCATAATTAATTTTCCAAAGATTCGCAGTCAGTATATTTTGATAAAGAGATCGATTACAGTTATGATAGTAAAAAAATTTAAATGTTTAAAATTTTACATTTTTAAAATCCAAAATCTAATTTTTTTTTCCTTTTTAGTTGACAGTCACTTTGAACCAAAAGTTTTTCTTTCTCTCTCTCTTTCTTCTTAAATTCTTCAGTACTAGATTTCTCAACCGCTTCATCACTTCAATAAATCATCCTCTGACTATCTTCTTTCCAAATTATATCTCTTCTGGTCCTTCTGTATTTTGCTTCCCTTTAGTTCCATTGCGTCCACACACGACGACTGATCGAAATCAATCTGTTTATTATGATTTATATGTATATGTGGCATCCGGTTTATTGTTAATCTGGCAACGCGGGGAGTCCAATGTTCGAATCCCGCTGAGGAGAGTAAAATCTCCTGTGACTCATTCTTTTAAATTCATTCTTCAGTACTAGATTTGTAAATGGGTGCCAGGCCTTTAAGTACTCAGCAATTATGGGATGAGAAAAGCGGTGTGCTTTAAAAACTATGCTTGAAGCTTCTCTTGGGGACATGGATGGCCTAGTAGTTAGAGCATACGTTTATTGTTAACACTGCAACGCGGTGTCCAATTGTTTCGAATCCCGCTGATGGAGAGTAAAATCTCCTGTGAATCATTCATTTCAAATGTAGAAATTATATATTAATTATATATATATATATATATTTTAATATATAATATTAGTATATATATATATTAATATATATATTATATATTATATATATATATATAAATATTATATATTATATATATATATATTATATATATATATATATATATATATATATATATATATATATATATATATATATATATATATATATATATATATATATATATATATATATTTTATATTATATATTTGTTTATATATATATATATAATATATTATCATTATATATATATATTCACTACTATTGTATATATAATATTTCATACACCCTTGTGGTTAACAGCAAACGAAATAACTTAAATTTTCAAACTTTAATGAGAAACAAACTTCCAAAATTGCACATATAATTAAAACATGATGAAAAATATAAGAGACAAGATATATAACTACGGTGGAAATGTAAAATGGTGATAGCTTTCGCTTAAATTAAGCCTCTTCAGTCACCTTGTTGCTCACCGAGTTCTAGAGTTAAAACTAAAACAAAAATATCAAAAAGATGCAAGTAAATTTGGAAAGGGATAAAAATGTTTAAAAATTTCGACCAACCATTTACACAAAAAATAAGACCGTTTTTGTACCATAGTAATGATACAAATATATATAAAAAATTTTTTACATAAAACTTAAAATGCACACAACAACCTGAAATCTATAAAAATGCACACATTCACACACATACATGCACGGGAAAACAAACATATAGATTTTAAAATTAACAAATACACTTGTGTATGAAACAAGAAAAGAAATAATTCAATACCTTGACCAAATTCAGTAAAACATAAGACCCAAAATATATGAGTAAAACCCAGGACACATATAAAAATTTCATATATATATATAAAATAATATATATATATATATATATATATATATATATATATATATATATATATATATATATATATATATATATATATAAATATATATATATATATATAATATATATATATATATTATATTATATATATATATATATATATATTATATATATATATATTATATTATATATATTATTAATATTATATATATATATATAATATATATATATTATATATTATATATATATATATTATATATAATATATATATTATATATCTATTATATATATATATATATAAAATCTATATATATATATATATATATATATATATATATATATATATATATATATATAATATTATATATAATATATATAAACCAAAAGAGAGATAAATTAATAAAATAGGTAAACGAACCCACCACAAAGGCCACAACACACACAACACTGCCGGAAAAATCCAGGAAGAAGGCAGAAGCATCTAATGGTGTCTCGTTGAATAAAGTTGTTCTATTCTTTTCATTGTCACAGAATGATGATTCAAAAATTCGTATTGAAGAGCGTCTAGTGCATATTCACCCCTGATGGTGTTAAAATTATCAAATTTATTAATACAGTGGGATTCAATAAGCTTCCCTTTTTGATGGTCAGGGACATATATAAGTAGAACCATTGAGTTAATATCGATGAAGTATCCTGTTTGCGATCTGTGTAAAGTCAGTGAAGAAGTCAAATTGGTAGTCCATAGATCATAAGAGTGTTGGTATTTACGTCTATCAAAGTCATTAGTCTCACCTATATATATATGTTTTGGGGCACTGACTACATTTAACTGTATACATACATTGAGCAGGTTGACGGGAGGTTTAGGTGGGTGAAAATTTTTATTTTTTAATGGTAACGCGTTTGTTGTGTTAATAGTTATGTTTCGTAGAAGGAATTTTTTTAAACTATGTGTATTTTTTATAGGAATGGGGAGAAATTGAGTAGTGGTGGGTAAATTAACTTGTAAAGGATTGTTGAGGTTAAAGTGTTTGGCTTTAGCTTTTCTATAGGCTTTGTTTATAAAATAGTTTGGGTATTGAAGTTTCTGAAATGTGGATCTGATTAGGTTAGTTTCTTTGTCGAGATTGATTTGGAAACATATTCTGAAGGCTCTAATGTAGAGAGAGGTGAGAGAAACTATTTTATGGAAGTAGAATGAGAAGAGAACTAATGTATGTATGACAGATTAGTGGATGGTTTTCTATATACAGAGAAATTTAAATATAGAGAGTTATGCCAAGAAATTAGTATGTCAAGAAAGGGTAAAGATTCATTGGAAGGAAGTTCTAATGTATATTGTATAGAAGGATGTATACAATTAATGTGTTGTAAAATATTATGAGGATCTATGTTGTGAGGTATGATGTGAAAATGTCATCGAAATAACGGAACCATTGAGCATGTTGTTATTCAGGAAGGGTGAGGATGTGATAATGTTTGGTGAGTTCCATATAAATATTGCTGAGGGTGGGTGAGAACCCCTTAACACAACTTAAACCCCTCATAAACAATATTTCTAAAACTCTCATTACAAAATCTACAGATTTCATTCAAAAAACACAACATTTAAACCCTTGCACTCACAATTTTTATAGTTTTGATGTCACCTCCCATTTCACCCTGTCCCTATTAACACCACTTTAACCATGTTAGAACAATACCTCAACGAAAACAATCTACAACTTTCATATCAGTTTCCTCTCATCTTAAAACTAATACATCTATCTCTTGAACACAGTTTTTTTTCAATTTCAGAACAAATTTTTCCTACAAAGAAACGGTCTTAGCATGGGTTCCCCTTTCTCCCACACCCTCAGCAATATTTATATGGAACTCACCGAACATTATCATATCCTCACACTTCCTGAATTACAACATGCTCACTGGTTCCGTTATGTCGATGACATTATCACATCATACCTCACAATATAGATCCTCATAATATTTTACAACACATTAGTAGTATACATTCTTCTATACAGTATACATTAGAACTTCCTTCCATGAATCTATACCCTTTCTTGACATGCTAATTTCTTGGCATAACTCTCTATATTTAAAATTTTCTGTATATAGAAAACCTTCCTCTAATCTGTCATTGGCTCTCTTCTCATTCTACTTCCTTAAAATTATATTTTCTCACCTCTCTCTACATTAGAGCCTTCAGAATATGTTTCCAAATCAATCTCGACAAAGAAACTAACCTAATCAGATCCACATTTCAGAAACTTCAATACCCAAACTATTTTATAAACAAAGCCTATAGAAAAGCTAAAGCCAAACACTTTAACCTCAACAATCCTTTACAAGTTAATTTACCCACCACTACTCAATTTCTCCCCATTCCTATAAAAAATACACATAGTTTAAAAAAATTCCTTCTACGAAACATAACTATTAACACAAACGCGTTAGCATTAAAAAATAAAAATTTTCCCAGACCTAAACCTCCCCGTGAACCTGATCAATGTATTTATACAGTTAAATGTAGTAAATGCCCCAAAACATATATAGGTGAGACTAATGACTTTCGACAGACGTAAATACCACACTCTTGATAACCACGGACTACCAATTCTGACTTCTTCACTTGACTCTTACCACGATTTGCACAACAGGACACTTTATCGACTTTAATTCAATGGTTCACTTCATAAAGTCCCTGACCATCAAAAAGAAGCTTAATGAAATCCCACTGTATTAATAAATTGAAATTTTATCACCACAGGTTAATTATCGCTGAGATGCCTTCTATAACAAATTTTTAAATCATCATCTGTTACAATAAATAGAAATAGACAACTCCTATTCATATACGATAACACATTAGGTGTTCTGCCTATTTTTCTGGATTTTTTTTCCGGCTGCGTTATGTGTGTTGTGGCCTTTTTTGTGGGTTCGTATTATCCATTTTATAATTTTAAAATCTCTTGGCTCCTTAAAGAATATATTAATTTATTTATATTATTATACATATTATTAATTATTATATAATATATTATATTAATATACTATATATATTATTTATATATATATATATAAATATTATATATATATATAAACTAATATAGCTGTATATATAATTATATATAATCTATATATTATAGTATATAATATATATATTATTATTATAATATCATAATAATATATTAGTATATTATATAAAGTATATATATATAAATATATATGAATTTGTATTGTTCCTGAGGAATTTTAACCACTTAATCCTTTCCAACGTTTTACTTGCATTCTTTTTCAATATTCATATTACCTAGTTTTAAAATCAGTACTCTTTTGACACATCAAGGCTGACTGAATGGAGGCTTAAACTAAGCGAAAAGCTTCACCATTTTACATTTTTTCACCGTAGTTAATTATTTTTTCTCTGATGAATTTTATAATTGGTGACAATCTCCAATTTTAGAGTTGATTCCTCATTAAAGTTAAAATTTTAAAAATTTTTCGTTTGGTGTTTCCCCACCAGGGTTCAAATTATTAATATTATAATAAATTATATATATAAATAATATAAAAATAAATATATATAATATATTATATATCAATATATGATATATTATATAGTATAATATTATATTATAATATGATAAGTAATATTATATAATAATAATATATATGTATTATATAAATAGTATATAGTATATATACAATTTATATATATATATAAATATTATATATTTAAATATAATAATATATATATTTTGTATATATTTTTAATTATGAATATATATTATGTATATATATATATTGAGTATATATGTATATATATTATATAATATATATATATGTATATAAATTTTATATATATATATGTATATATATATTATAATATATATATATTTTGATAATATTATTTATTATTATATATATATCATATATATATAAAAGTAGGTCGATTTCAAATCACACAATGCGTCTAGTTACGGTATGTTTGGGAGATGGAAATGTAAGTCATCTGAAGAATTTAGCTCAATCGTATGAGGGCTTGCTTGCGCTATTTTCGAATTAAAGATTTTCTTTACAGGTCTAGTTATGAAATTATATTAATAACATATATTATGTTTACCTTACTTCTTGTTTAATTGAAAATGTGCTTCTATAAAAATTTAACAGTTAAATATAGTAAAGGAAAACGAATTTGTTTTACAATTTCTTGGAATTTTATAGTTCATAATGGTTGCTTTGATAAGCACTAGTATATCATCATATGATTCTGAATAATGTGCTTTAGATGTAAACGACTGATGCATCTTTAGTAATTTAATAAGAATTTAGAAAGAATAGATCTATGACAATTCTCAAAGCTATACACATGATGAGGAGTTTCTCACACCGGTTTCCTACACCTTTCAACACTTTGAGAATGAGATGGAAAATGTATAAGGTTTGGCCAAATAAGTTTGTATTTCTTCATTGGCTCTGCAACCTCAAGGGACGTGATGTCTATTAGTTCATACCATTGACCAGCATTCCAGTTTCAATTACGAATTGTTTTCACAAGTTTTTAATCACATTCCGTTCTGTAAATAAAAGAGTTGCCATCTTTCGTTAATGTATATAAAAGTACATATACTGTAAGTTAGTTACCAAAATATTTATTTGTTTCTTGATTAATGTTGTCTTAATTGCAGTTACGTACGGCAAAAGTTTTAAATTTTACCTGTTTCTGCAAGGGAGTATTGTTTGAAATCTGAGACTTTTGATTACTGGTTCTTCATCTTTCACCATGACATACAGGAAATCCTCAGGAAGAAGACAAAAGGCGTTGCCATGGATATTTTTCTTTACAATGTGATTCACATCTGTGAATGGAAGAAGGTTAAGTCTAGTGATTGCACTGAAAAGAATACGAGGAGACTCATGGAATTTTGAAGATTATTTGTTTTCAAACCATGCCGGAGCATGAACTTGCATAATAATAAATTGTGCAAATTTCTTCAAACACTGTCTTGGAGAACTGTCCCGTGTTAGATACTATAACAAAGAAGACTTTATTGCAAAGTAGTACACTTGCATATTTAAGAAGCACTTTGATGGGTGGACTGTCCTATACGTACTCTTATTTCTGCCTATCAATCCACTTACATATTATATAAAAAAAAACCTCTCTATCCGGAGATCATTAATGCACCTCATTCTTGCAATTTAGTATCCGTCTTTGTATTGAGGTCTTTTGTCAGGCGTTCATATTTTCATACTGTTCTCAGGTATATCCCCAGTAACATCTTATGGCCACGTGCCGTCCTACAAGTCTTTTGCCCAGTTTGTTATATCTATCATCAAAGTAATAATCTATAGATAGCTCTAGTGGAGAGTCATTCGGATAACGCGCAACTCAAAGAGTTACAAGATGTCAATTCCCTTAGTAATATCTTCAAGTTGAAAATACTAAAAGCCACTCTTGGTCTACTATTTGTATGTTTTATTTTAGCGTTCTGATACTTCAGATGTGTTATATCTATGTTTAAAACACTTTTGTATTTGTTAAAATTCATATTCTTATTGCCTAAAATAGATTCGATAGTTGTTATAACAAGCTATATAAAGTATCACCAAACTAGTTATATGAATAAGTCAAAAGATAATACCTCGTCCGTGGAATGTGTTACTACTCTCCGTCTGATTGGCTCCTTGAAGTACATCCGAACAATAATCTATGCTATACTACCTCATATTCTTCCATTTTACCATTCCAATCATTATCTATAATACTTGTCAATCTAATATCTGAGCATTTATCCCCTTATTCAATAGCGACTCTGGCCATTGAAGAAAGCTGTTATAATTTCATGGATCCAATTTAAGGCTCTGATCCCGGTAAGACAAGCTCTTCACCATTATATTGGAACTTTTGCATATTGCATGAAGCAAATGAACATACATGATAATAATGTTGTAAAAACTGATTCACAGTTTTCAATTTGCAGTTTATCATTCTATCATTGCAGGATTAATGTCCCAAAAGGATCAGGTTGGTACAGAGACATCAAAGGCGTCTAAACTTCTATATCGAAATCTTTATGCTTGAGTTTTAAAATGTTCCGGATTTGAGTTTTTCACTAAGGTCATAAAAGAATCTTTAACCTTTCTATAAAGAGGCTTGACTACAAAAAGAGTGAGCTTTGGGTTGACATTTTGCCAAATATATGGGTTGACATTCTGCCAATATATATATATATATATATATAATATATAATAAATATAACATAATTAATATATTAGTATAATAATTAATTATATATTATATATAATATAATATATGATATAATAACATATATATATATTATAATAAGATATATATATATAAATTTAATTTATAATAGAAATATATTATGTATTATAATTTTGTTGATTTTATTTATTATATTTAATAATAAAATTATATATTATATAGTATATAAGTAATATAGTAGTTGTATAAACAACTTAGCACCCCTGCTTCACGGCAGAGCTCATTTCGAGAAGTCTGATGAAAATAGCAAAAGTTCCAAAAATAAAATTACAACCCATTATATCCACAATAACACCCAGTATTTCGTAGTGAGCACAGCGCAAGCATTAACAGTGAGGAAGATAAATTCTAAAAACTAAACACAGAAGGTGAAAAGAGGTTCCATAAACGGAAGTGGCTGGAAAGAAGGAGACACACAGCGAAACAACTGAGAGTTGGATTTAATGTCCACACAATGTTCGTGCACAGCACCCCTAGTAGAAGGGAAGGTAGGGCGGGGGGGGGGAGGTTTCTCCTTCGACTACGTCATACTTCATTTACATAACAGTTCTATTCACGTTAGACTTTACATACCTATCTCTATCTGTGGAAGTGAAGGAGATAAAGAAGAACGAAATATTTAATTATATATTATATAATTTATATTAGATATAAAAATTAATATTATATTATAATTATATATTATATAATTATAATATATATTATTTTATATATAAAATAAATAAATAGTATATATATATTAGTTATTATGTGATTACTATATATATATATATATATATATAGTATATATATTATATATATATATTTATTTATATATATATTATATAAATATTTATATATATATATATTATATTATAGTATATATATATATATATAAAATATATATTATATATATATATATAATAATATATTTGTATTAAGTTGAATGAATGGTTTCTGCTATGTGAATTAGAGCGTAACAAATGTCTCGAGACCGTAAGTGGAATACTACGAAATGGTAAGCTGTCGTCGGGCCAACTAAATAGACTGAATCTTTTCCTACAATGGAAAAAATAGAATCATAATATCAAACTCATTCATCTATTAAAGGAATGAACAAAAAATTTCTTTTTTTTTGCGCAAAATATACAAAATTCGAATGGAATTAAACGCCTTTAGAATTGACCGCTCTTAACCTCTTTCTGAAGGTACCGTTTTAATGAGCGAAAGTTTTTACCTTTCTTATTAGTTGAACAATTTCTTCTCTCTTCTTGAAACTCAGAATTCGTTCAAAAGAATTAGAAGTAAGAAATATTATCCCCTCATTTACACCTATCCAATTTTCTTATTTTTTTTTTTAATTTAACAAATTGGGTTAAAACCAAGAACTTAAAGAAGAGTAACGAGAAATTTCCTCCTGAGAGGAAGAGAAACAGAACCTTCTATCCTTCCCAGCCATCATCAGCAACTGAAAGTATTTTCATGCCTTTAATTTGCTGGAGAATGGAACTTTAAAAGAAAAACCTCATTTGGACAAAAACAAAAACGTAACCTCGATATATTTGTCTCCAAATAAGGGAAAGAAATTCAAGACAGATTTTGAAAAATATAAAGATTAAATCTTTTCATTTTTTAATTTTATATTTTGTAGGTATACCTTAAAGCATTTA
>JABUQX010006169.1:5000-10000 GCA_015478945.1 Trachelipus rathkii
TGCATAATAATCGAATTATATAAGACAATGTTAAAGCAAAAGAACAATTTAATGAGAAGGTAAAAATTCAACTGCTTCTCTGGGATTGAACCACCGAATGTTGCGCGTGAGGACAATAAGTGCCCGGTGCTATACAACTGAGTCATCCTCCAACCCAAAAAAGTTGGATTCAAGAAACAGTTTATAAGCAACCGAGTTCCCGTCAAGGCGCCATCACCAGGTGTCCCTGTCCTATCTCTCGTTTTTTATATTTTTAGATGTTAAATATTGCCTAATAATCGCAATTATATAAGAGGTTAAAGAAAGAACATTATAATGAGAAGGTAACGAATTAACTGCCTTCTCTGGGATTGAACCACCGCATGTTTGCGCGTGAGGAAATCATGCCCGTGCTATACGGGAGCTCGTTTGCTTAAAACTGTTCCTGAATCTAACTTTTTGGGTTGGAGGATAGCTCAGTTATATAGCATCGGCAATATTGTCCTCACGCGCAACATGCGGTGGTTTCAATCCAGAGAAGCAGTTTAATTCTTTTACCTTCTCATCTAAATTCTCTTTCTTAACATCTTATATAATTGCGATTTATATTGCAATATTTTAACATCTAAAAATATAAAGAACGAGAGTAGGACAGCGCTGGACACCTGTTTGAGATGTCGCCTGACGGGAACGTTTCTGCTTTATAAATGTTCTTGAATCCAACTTTTATTGGGTTGGAGGATAAGCTCAGTTGTATGTACCGGCAAATATTGTGTCACGCCAACATGCGGGGTTCATCCAGAGAAGGCAGTTATCTTTACCTTCTCATTAAATGTTCTTTCCTTTAACCGTTATATAATTGGCGATTATTATGCAAATATTTTAACATCTCAAAAATATAGAGAACCGAGAGACATGGACAGGCTGGCAACCTGGTGATGTCGCTTGACGGGAACTCGGTTGCTTTATACTGTTCTTGAATCAACTTTTATTGGGTGGAGGATGGCCTCAGTTGTATATCACGGGCATATTGTCCTACGTGCAACATCGCGTGGTTCAATCCAGAGAAGGCAGTTAATTCTTAACCTTCTCATTATATGTTCTTTCTTTAACAATCTTATATACATTGCGATTATTATGCAATATTTAACATCTAAAAATATAAAGAACGAGAGAGATAGGACAGGCTCGGACACCTGGTGATGTCGCTGACGGGACTCGGTTTCTATATAACTTTCTGAATCGACTTTTAATTGGGTTGGAGGATGGACTCAAGTTGTAAGCACCTGGCATATTGTCCTCACGCGCACGATGCGGTGGTTAATCAAGAAGGCAGTTAACTTGCTTTACCCTTCCTCTAAATTGAACTTTCTAAACATCTGTATGGAGTAATTGCATTTATTATGCAATATTTAACATCTATTTATATATATATTATATATAAATTATATATATATATATATATTTATATAATTATATATATATATATTATATATATATATATATATATATTATATTACTATAATTATAATATTATATATATATATATATATATTATATATATATAATATATATATATATATATATATATATAAAATATATATTTATATATATATATATATATATAATATATATATATATATATATATATATATATTATATAAGGGCCGTAACGAGAAATTTTTTCGCGGGCGTTTTGATTAAGAATATATATATTATATATATATAATATTATATATATATATATATATAATATATATTATATATTATATATATATATAAATATATTAGTATATATATATATATATATATATATATATATATATATATATATATATATATATATATATATATATATATATAATAATATAGTTATATATATATATTACTTCAAATAAGAACAGGGTGCAATATTTGTTTCGTGCTGAGCCCAATTTTCACCCCCAAAGATGAACATAAAATTCTAAATTTTTGCGCCAATTTTGATGGGAAAAGAAGCAAACTGTAGCTTTTCTGAACTCTTAAACGTCGTTTTCGAGTGTTTTTCTGTGTCTGTAGTCATTCTTTCGGAATTTTCATTTCTCCAAACCTATGTTTTTGACATTTATTTTTGCGCTTCAACGTCTACAATTTTTTTCGAAATGACTTCAAACTTGAAATATGCATAGATGGGTCCGTTACCTACAAAATGCACGAAACATAGTTCTTTTTGATTTTTGCAAAAGTAAGTGCTTTGCATGCCTCATTTTATCTAATCCCTTTTTTTCTGTTTTTAATATGAAAATTTGTGGTAGTATTTCTCTAAGAATGTACTTTGGACGAAATTAAGACGTACTTTCACTAATTTATTTCCATAAATTTACATTTCTTTTTTTTTGAGTATAACCAAAAATTATCTAGTGAATAAAAGATCGCACTTTCGCACCGACTATATAGCTTCCGAAATATTCTGATGTTGACTGGAATTAAGTAATAAAAAAATAAAATAACTTTCCAAAAAAAACATTTTTTTTTGGAAAAGTGAAATATTGATAAATCTTTTTCTACTTGTCTGATCAACATCAAATTCATAGCCGGGCAAGATACATCTTTTTTCTTAGATAATTGTTTTGTATACTCAAAAGAAAATTTCAAAATTTCCAAAAAAATATTTTGAAAATTTGTTTCCACAAGAAACATCCAAAACTACTTCATACACAAAGAAATTATCTTAATAAAAAATGTGTGCATCTTCCAAGACTGCATATGCTCTGGAAATTTCATCCAGATCGCATGAGCAGAGAAAAAAGTTATCGCAATTTTTCATTTTAAAAACCAAATGAAGTGGGTTTTGAATTTTGACATTGCTGAGCACAAATTTAAAAAAAATCAAAAAACTAATTCGTGCATTTTGTAGGTTATGAACCCAGCAACGTATATTTCAAGTATGAAGTTATTTAAAAAAAATTGTAAAAGTTGAAAGGAACAATGTCAAAAACATAGGTTTTAAAAAAAATGGAAATTCTGAAAGAATGACTACAGACAAAAAAAAAACTCGAAAACAACGTTTTAGTGGTCAGAAAAAGCTACACGTTTTGGTTTTTTTTCAATCAAATAGGTGAATTTAAGAATTTTATGTCTCATTCTGGGGGGGGGGGATGAAAATTGGGCTTAGCGTGAAGCAAAAATATAACATTGACAGTATGTACATTAATAGTAATTTGAAAATAAAATAAAAAGATATCATTTTCTTATAAAAATTTCCTAATTTTATCTCTTAACAACAAAATGATTGTAACTTCCTTCGTTTATTTTGTGCAGCTACGATGAAAACTCATAAAGCCTAGTTCTGTAAGCTTTCCTTTTCCTGTAGAATAAAAGGTAATGTCTTTGAGCCTTTCGGTAGAGAATAATTTTTTGAAGTTCACGTTATATATATATAAATATATTATATATATATATACTATATATATATAAATATTGTTTTATATATATATATATATATATATATATATATATATAAATTATATATATTATATATAATATATTAGTAAATATTATACATATATTATAATATAGCATCTGCCAGGTCCCTCCTTCATTTTTCTCTCCGGTCTGATTTTATAATGATGAGAGCAGAAAAAGCCGTTCAACGCTAACTTACTTTCTTGAACCAATCGACGCTTTGGACTAAGCTCTTCAATATCTAGAAGCTTCATACTCATCCTTCCTGAGCTTCCCTTTCTGAAACATTACTTGAGAAGGTTAGTATGGGGAATAGTTGTAGTCATCACTTGCATAAATGTTCAGATGTTTCCTTTTCCTTCTTGACTTCTCTGCAACCTTTTATTTACAAATGAACGTTGCAAAGTGCAAGATTAAGCTTTTTGTTGGTTGATCCTTCAGTTAGGCCTTACCCCTGAGATAGGATTATATAACAGCAATAGTAAGAATCATTGTCATGAGAGAAATTTTCTCTTCGTAACCATGGAGTCTTTTATTTCTCAGCTCTAAATATAGATGAATAAGCGTGAAGGGTCGAATTTTATTAGAATACTAATTCAAATTCAAAATAAGGTGCAGGTTAAAAAACTTTTAAGTTTGCAATTGAAGTTTTGAGATTGGAAGTCGCAAGTCAGTGGAACTTGCATGACAGTGATTCGAAGTCACCAACAGAAACAATTCACCGAACTTGCGTAAGCTCTCAAAAATTTTCTGACTTCCAACTCTATATCTTGAAAGTTACCCGACCCAGACTCCGCTCCGATCGACTCGACCTCTTGAAATTACCGCCTTTTTCCCGACTACCGACCCGACTCCACCCTCTTGAAAATTACCTGGACTCCGTCCGACTCCGACCCATGCCTCTTCAAAATTACCCGACTCCCCGACTAAGCGACTCCGACTCCGACTCCGACTCCACAACCCTGCTGGTGATAAAGGATATGACGTTCTTGGGAGCGAAACTGTAAGAGATAATAACGGTAACAATAGCACTGTGTGCGAAGATGTCCAAAAAGTAGTGAATAAAGGAATGAAGAACGTCCAGGATCGCTTCCTGCGTCTTCAATAAAGATGGAATACAATACGGTTGTAACACGATGATCAGAAAGATTGAAATGATGGGCAACAAAAGAACGTTTGAGATATGAGAAGCGACATAAAAAAGGCGGAGAATGGATAGAGAAGATAAAGGAGTTTGGTTGCGAAGTCAGAAGTCTGAAAATGATGGAGGAAGAAAGCAAGCCCTTAGTAAGAGTGGGAATGGCTAACGTCGCCGAAGGACAGGAGGCAAAAGATCTGGCAGGAGGAAAAATGGTTTGAAGTTAAACAGCTGAAATTGGGTTACGGGCTTGACAGGCACATAAAAGGATCGTTGATCCGGCATCAATGATGCAATTATTCTTATGTTGAGATCCATATTAACCTCCAACCGGCGACAGTTTTAATGGATTGATTGCGAATCACACGACAATTGGAAAGGGAAGATTGTAAAATCGTCGTTCCCTTTATTTGAATTAATCAGCAAAGAAGCGAAATTA
>JABUQX010006169.1:12500-15000 GCA_015478945.1 Trachelipus rathkii
TAATATTATTATATATATATAAATATATTATATATTTATATATCACACCCTTACGGGCAGAGTCCTATTCAAGGAGGGGTTGTTATACGCACAAAAATTCGCCCTTTAGCGCAAAGTTTGCGCAGATGAGCACAGACCCAGGCTTTAAAGTGAGGGAGATAATACAGCAAGGGAAAAAACAAAGATGGAAGAGAAATCCAAAAGAACAAAGTGCAGGAAAGAAGGGGGCACTGAGAGACTAACCTGGAGTTACCCAATCATCAAACACATAAACTCGTGCGCAGATACACACCCTTGTGCCTACGCTGGCACATCGTAAATGTGGAACGCGACGTGTAAGTTCCTCCGAGCCTTGCCGCTGCGGTACCGTTGAATAGAGAATAAGCACAAATCGCGCGCAGAGATAGAGCGGTCACAGGTGAAAACTGGACAAGTCACAGAACAATTTATAAGCCTTTTTGGCTTGTGACTCGACCCTGTCCAATCAGGCCAGGTGAAACAGCATCCAGCCCCCCAACCCAGATACTAAAAACAGTACTCTATAACAAGGGCGGATAAGAACCCTGTATGTGGACGTGACTGGACGAAGAGCAAAAGTCTCGCAGTTTACAACAAGAACTACCCAGTTTCTTTTTAGTCGCTCCTAGCAACCATTGTGGTGATATGAGGTTTGAACGACTTTATTTGGGTCTATGTTCAAGGCCAGGATGTTTATATTCGTCAACAGGAGAGACAGAGACCATCGAAAGAGAATAGGAATTATTGTTTTAAGGTGTTTTAGAGAGTGAGGATTTGTAGAAGTTGAGGGTTTTTAAAGACAATGAATTCAGCAAGGTTGAGACGACACACCGCGAAATCATATCAGATCAGCGTAAATCGAATCGGCAAAGATTAAGACGAGAGGCAATCTAGAAGTAAAAGAGGGAGCAAATTGGAACTAGATTGGAAGAATGAAAGGGTCGAGTCATCGGCATATGAGTGGATAGAGTTAGATGTGCGGGTGAGAAGATCATTAATGAAAAGTAAGAATAAAGTAGGAGATAAGACAGAACCCTGGAGCACCACTATTGACAAAAAGGAGAAGTCACCCCATCAACAACAGCCGATATTCAGCGATTTGAAAGAAAGCTAGACATAAGTAAGCAAAGATGGGAAGGAAACCCAAAGGATGTTAGCTTGGAGAGCAGTGACGCATGCCAAACCCGGTTGAATGCTTTGGATATGTCAAGCGCCACCAGGCAAGTCTCCCCGTAGTTCCTAAGTGCGGAAAACCATAAATCGGTTGGATAGGAAAGTATATCGCCAGTAGACCTCTAACGCCGAAAGCCATACTGGCAATCGGAAAGAAGCGAATTTATTTTTAAATTTTGGTTAAAAATCAATTAATCAATAGATCGTGAGATCAAACGCTAATCAACCACCCAACCTACCCTTTCCCTGCCATCTGTGATCTATTGTTTAGGTGGTTAAAGTCATATTTAAACTCATTTTGTATAAACTTAACGTGAAAATATATTCTCTGTAAGAGCATTTCATAAATTTATTAAAAACATCCTATGTTTTTACCAAATTTTATTAAAAATATAAATTTTTTTTTTAAAAAAAAAACTGAATGGTTGGGGTCCTCTCATACTGATTTAGGTGGGGAGGAGGCCGAATCATTTAGCATTCTGAACGATCCGGAGCAACTAATTAAAGAACCCACACACATTTCGGATCCTTCCAACCAATTCTTGAACACACTTGACCTATGTTTCACCATTTGTCCTTATCTCTATAAATACACCACCTTCTCTCCTATTGGTAAACCGACCATAACCTTATATCTCTTAATTTTAATACTTTCTCTATAACAGCTCCATCATGCGCTATGCGTTTTTTCTTGCACTTTGATCGGACCGATCAGACCGATCGGATCTTGCATTGCTTCTGCGCTAACTATAATTGGAATGACTGCTTTGACTCTGGCGACGCTTCGGCTTCTGCCGATAAGGTGGGAGCTCTAATCGTTGATGGGATGAGCAGATTCATTCCTTCTTCGACTAAATCTTTCTCTCCTCATAATCCATGGTTCAATCGTGCTTGTTCTCTGGCCATTCAGGCTAGAGACAGTGCGTATCGGGAGTGGAAAAATTCTTGTTCTCCTATCACTCTTGCTAATTTTCATTCAGTTAGAAATCGCTGCAGGGATACTTTTGGACGAGCAAAGCGGGCTTTCGTCAAACGAAAGTGCGCTAACCTCCTTGGTTCTCATACTTACAAATCTTTCTGCCCTCTTGCCAAAAACCTTTCTAACAACTTTTGTAAATCTGCCTTTCCTCCTCTTATTCGATCTCATCGTTCTGTTGCTAATTCTCCAACTGAAAAGGCCAATCTCTTCGGCCTCCTATTTTCCTCTAAAGTCTAACTCAACCCTGGACGATTCTGGCATTCCTTCCTCCTCCTTCTCCTCTCAGGTGTCCTATGCCTTGCCTGTGATTACATTTAATCGGATGCATGG
>JABUQX010006170.1:0-35000 GCA_015478945.1 Trachelipus rathkii
ACCATACTATCCCTATACCTCTTACCCACCAATGCCCCACTGACAAAAAGAAATCCCCAAGCAAGCATGCTAAACAGACAGAGGTAAACCATGCAGAGGCTAAGCCCCTCTATTCTAACGATATTTTTACACCCAACAATCTTTTAATTGATACTGACATTTCCTATAATTTATCAACTTTAGAAGACACAGAAAGAGCTCCCTATTCAAAGTACACTCCTTCTGTTAAAGCTTCTTTCCCCGCTCATACTTCTCCTCCAAACAATTTTTTTCTACCTACAGAGAACACTTATATCAGCAACTTTCTTTTTGCGGGAAGAGCTAAGTTCTGCCTCCGACGGCCAAGTTCTCTTGGACATAATCAATATGAGCAGCACTTCCCAATTCCTTCCTCAAAACACCATCCTAACCAGAGCTAATCCTATTATAGTTCTTCACAAACCCCTCCAAATGTTCAATGTCAATTTGGCAACCTCTTCCAAAGGATTAAGTCCAACTCAACTTTGAAATACCTTCAAAAAACTTGTTCAGGAATCTTTCAAAGATAATGAAGATTGTTGTACTACATTACAAGATCCGGATTAATTAGAAAACTTAATTGATCTTTTGATGACTTACAAAGATGTAATAGCCTTAGAAGATGATAAAGTCCCCATTTGTCCATTAACTAAATTTACGATACAACTTAAAGAAAACGCCCCAAAGGTAATGTAAAGGCCACAGTACAGACTCCCCCATAAATACTTGATCCAAATAGACAATTGGATCAAGTCCGCCCAACAAAAAGAGTACATCCGTCCAATTAGTAGTCCTCATTTGAGCCTTTGCTCGTAATTCCAAAGAAGAATTCCTCTACTCCAAGAAATGTTGCCGCTTACAGGCACATTAACGCACATAAGGTGCTGGATCGCTTTCCCCTGCTCTGTACCAATGACATCCTCTCTACGCTGTGTAAATCAAAAATTTTCAGCCGTCTCGATCTTCTCGACGCTTGCTATTGTCTGGAAATCGATAAAGAAACACAACCGCTACTATACTTCCGCACTCCGTGAGGTCAGAATGCAACAACAAGACTCAACTTCGGATTGTCTAATGCACCACCCACCTTCACAAGAACGATGGAAATGGTGTTGTCTCACCTCCTAGGTGACGCGTGTAGAGTCTACTTGGCGATGTCTTAATACTGGGTAAAACATTAAAAGAACATTTTGATAACTTAGAAAAGATTTTCCAATCTTTTCGAAGGAATAAGATGAAAATTAAACTTTCCAAATGTAAGTTTCTACGAAACAGCCTCTTTTTTCTGGGTTTTAAAATTTCCCAAGACGGAATTTCACATGACCCCATAAAACTTCAGACTCTTGCAACATTCAAACCCCGACTAACGTAGCAGAAACTAGATCTTTACAAAGTTTTCTGAACTATTTTAATCATTCGATAGACTCTTACTCAGTCCTTACCAAGCCTATAACAAAACTACTACAAAAGAATGCAACATTTTTCTGGGGACCCGAGCACCAAAGAGCATTTCCTACCATAACTAAAAATTAGTTATTACTGCAACCCCAAATAAGATTCCCTGATTACTTCAAGGAATTCTCTATCAAAACCAATGCCTGTAACATAGGGTTTGGTGATGTTCTAAACTAATTAGACGAGATTGGCAAAGAGAAGCCATTATCCTTCATTTCCAGAGCACTAAACAAATTCGAGGATAATTACAAAACAATTGAACAAGAAGCATTGACAATAGTCTTTGCGTTGCAAAAATTTAAGAATACGGTATTCGGTTATCCGCTTCCAATCATCACGGATAACCAACCATTAATTCACCTCATACGAAATAAGCAACTTACCGAACGTTTAGAAAGATGGAATTTATTCATAGCGCATTTTAATCCATCGATTATTTAAAAACAAGGCATACTAAATATTATTCCTGACTATTTAAGTCGAAATCCTCCTACTTGCGCTTATTCTTTTGCACAAAATACTGTACTCTTCACTGGAACTATCCCTTTGACTAAAGAAAATATAGTAAAAGAACAAAAGATATGTAAATTTCTTAAAACCCTCTATGAATATGCAAAAAACATTACTTCTCATAGCAAACCAATTTCTGAACAAGAAACTTTTGCTGACTCTTACCCTCATGTTTTAATCGATGATATGTTACACTATGCAACCCAATCTCCAGGAGGTTATCTTATCCAAGTCCCAGATACATTAACCCATTAATGCCCGAAATTAAAAAAAAGTTTAATTTTTTTTTAAATTTAAATATATATTCTATTTTAGTCCTATTAATTTCAATTTAAAAGAATTTTAAAAAAATTCCGTCTCTTTCACAGATTTTTTGGCCGTGTCTTTTTAGACACAGTGGGCATTAACGTTTGCAAATAATTGAAAATTTAGGGATAATGATACTTTTTCCTAAAGTTTTATTATTTTTATTATATATATATATAAATATATATATATATAATATAATTATATACATATATATATATATATTATATATATATATTATAATAGTATATATATATAAAGTAGATATATATATTATTATATATAATATATATAAATGTATATATATATAGATTCATATATATTTATATATATATATATAGTACTATATTATAATATATATTATACATATATATATATATATATATAATAAAGTATATAATAAGTATATATAGTTATATATTATATAGTATATAATATATATATATATATATATATATATAGTATAATATATAATATAATATACGAAAATATATATATATATAATATAGTATTAGTAGTTATATATATATATAAGGGGTAAGGATATAATAAGAAATAAATATATATATACTATAAAAATTATGAGTCTATATATATATAAGGGGTTATATATAATATATAATATATATATATAGATACGATAATATATAAATATAAATAGTATAATAGTGTTATATATATATATTTATATATATAGTATATATATATATATATTAATATATCATAAGTATATAATATACTATATATATATATAATATATAATATATATATATATATATATATATATATATATATAATAATATATGTGTCGATATGCGAGTTTAACCCAACTAAGTAACAGATGACATGGACTGAGATTGTGAAAGCTTGTTTAAACCAGATTGCGCACGGTACACGGAAGTTAAGGCAAAGCCCCGTATCAGTCTGTAAAGAGATTCTTGGATTGAGATCATTATTTTGTTTAAAGTGAATAACTAAATGAAGTGTACTGTTTTGTTAATGATTAAAATCTAATAATGTGGGGGCGATATGTAATTTGAGTCTGAAAAGTTATAATACAGTTGAGACGGATGTTTCGTCCGTTCCCAGTTGCAACTCATCGCAAGAGTCTAGAGTTTGAATGGCTGATTTGGCAGTTAAGAACAAAGTGTAACGTTGAACGAGTCCACGGTACAGATTTGACATAAGGCTGAAATTTCTTGATTATTAAAAACGTACCTAATAAGAGTTAACGTTGGTACCGAGCTCTGAATTATCGTATGGGTTGCCAGATGTATATATGAAGTGGGCGTTTTGCTGATATTGTACCGGCATGAAAATGAGTTATCAGTTGCAGGAGGTGTTTTCTATTTTAGGTAAAAGGTATTGTTTAGATTTTTCGTTAAGTACGGGTGCGATAGCTATTTAGCTTTATAGGTCTAGCTTACTAAAAAAAAAGCGCTATATGTAATTGTTCTGACTGCGTAAAGCCATGAATCGATGCTGGCCGGTTTATTGGTTTATTTGTATATTGAATTGAGTATTGTATTTCCTGATTTGCATTTATTTATGTTTTATGCAACTGCTACTAGGATGGTCTTCTTGCGTTCTGTAGTGCAAAACTTTTGAATTACTGTCTATAGAAACCTGTATAGAGTACAAACGCGGTCTAAAAACTGTTTGATCGACTGTGCAATCGAGTATATATGATTTCTTGGCTCGCAATATGCACTGTTTACTGGTTCTCCTGATCTAACTGATCGTTACTCGTTATGGAAATTATGAATTACTGTTATCAAGCGCTTAATGTTCGATTTGTAAAGCCACGAATTAATGCTAACCGGTTTAAATTGTTTATTGAGTTTGAACTATTTTGAATAAAACTTGATTTATGTGTATTACTATTTTATGGCATTGTCGACGTTGTTACATAAGTGAGAGAACTGTTAATAAATGTACCCTTCAAATGATAAAAGCAATACAGCTTGTTTACTGTTTAACGTAAAAGAGAAAGTTTAAATTGTTTGAAGAAGGAATGAATTACCAAAAATCCTGATTATTTTATAGTACCGGTCCGCGTAATCAGCACAAGCAATTCGAAAAAAGTTATAAGATTATAGTGAATGAAAGATTAGCAGAGTTTTATATGGAAACCGAAACGGTAAATGGCGCACCGCAGTTTGCTGGACGGACGCCTATTATATTTATTTATTACTTGATTTTATCATTATTATTATTAATGATATGATTATTTTTATGTTTATTGATCGTTGTTTTAACTTTTTTGTTTTTGGTATGTTGCTTTGTGAGAGGTGCCAAGGAGCGCTCTGAAAGTGCTGTAGTATTTGTGCAAGGTTAGTGTTAGGGTTTATGGTTAAGTTTTCTTATTATTATTATTATATTATTATTATTATTTATTATATTATTATTATATTAATTATATTATTTAATATTTTAATTTATATTATTATTATTAATTATTATTATTAGTGATTATTATTATTAAAATTATCGATTATTATTAATTATTATTATTATTTTGTATTTTTTTGCAAGGGGGAGGGAAAGCAAGAATTGAATTGGGCAAGGAACGTACAACAGTATCAAGAAGCAGAAGGAAACGAGACAGATAAAAGTGAAATTCAGAGGAAAAGTTATAGAGATGAGTGGGTTAAATTTTTTTTTTGTTTTTCCTTGTTTAAAGTTTGGTACCCAAACTTGGGTAGGGAGAAATGTCATAGCGAGGAAGGATCAACCAACTACGAAGGGATGATATGGACTGAAGTATTTGAAAAGTTTGTTTGAGACCAGATTGCGCAGGTACAGGAAGTAAAGGAAAAGCGAACAGATGACATGGACTAAGATTTTTGAAAAGTTTGTTTAAGACCAGATTGCGCAGGTACAGGAAGTTAAGGAAAAGCCCCGTATCGGGAAACTAATGTGGGGGCGATATGTAATTCGAGCCTGAAAAGTTAAGATATAGTTGAGACGATGTTTCGTACCTCCCAAGTGCATCATCCAGAGTTAATGATAGCTATTTGAGTAAGCCCAATCGAAGTTTCTACTACTTCTTCGTCATTGTGTGGAAATCTGATGGTTAAAAGACTATAGGTCGTAAAAGTGCAATCCTTGGGGTCTTCATCCATACCATTGCAGGGCGTTTGCTCAGGATAAGCCCGCAGACTGAGTATATGTCTGCAGGAGTGTTGTTTATTTTGTAAAAGGTATTTTTTTAATTTTATACCGTCAGTATATATTTTAATTATTTAAGGTTACTACTTAAAAAAAAGCTGCTATAGTGTAGTTCGAACTCAGTAGAGAGGCCAGTGAATCGCTGGCTGGCCGGTTTTATTTGGGTTGTATTGAATTGGAGTTTTGTATTTCCCTGAATTGTGCATTTTTATATTGTTTAAAATGAACTGCCTACTGGGTCTTGATAAAAAAAAATGTTATTTAGCAAAAGTTGAAATTAACTCGTCTACACAAACTGGTATATAGTAACGAAACCGTGTCAAAAACTGTGTTATCGACTTTGCAATATGATTAATATTTGTGTCTTGGGCTTGCAAGTATATGAAACTGTTACTGGTTTCCTGATTTCACTGAGTGTACTGGTGTTTATGGAAAATTTGAATTACTTGTTTATGACTGATGTTCGATTGTAAAGCCAACGAAATTTAGATTCTAAACCGTTTAAATGTTTATTGAGTTTTGAAATGGATATTATATTTTTGGATATCATGATATTCTTATTTATGGCATTCGTGACTTGTTACAGAATAGAGACTGTTTTATATGTGAGTACCGTTCAAAGTGATAAATAGCGATCTAGCTTTGTGTTGATCTCCGTTTTAGCGAAAAGACGCAGAAAGCTTTAAATTGTTCGAGAAAGGAATACAAATTTGTGACAACAATCTGCTGCAATTATTATATACTCCCAGAGTCATGTCCGCGTATCAAGCACAAACAATATTTGGGCGAAAAAGTATACTGTTATATGAATAAAGATATACAGTTTGTTTAAAGAGACGTTGAAACGTAAAAATATAAGTAGTATATATGACCTAAAATTTAATTTACATGATATTAACAAAGCAACCAACAGTGCATGGGGAAGGGACCTACATTGCATTAGTGTGCAAAGCTGAGAACGAAATGTGGACAGATATGTATCTACAAAAAGTGCAAATCTCCTATCGCTTGTCTATGTCTGGCTGCCGCGTCGCATTAGATGATCTTTCGGGTGAAATCGATTGGCATTCAGTACTTGTGTTTTGTAGTACTTTGTTTTACGCCTCAAGTTGTCGATATATCAGGAGTAATTTAAATAGGGATGAGTTACTATTCTGTCTAGTAAATTCAACGGACAGTGAAATGTCATTTCCGAATATTACGGTATAGACGCAAAAGCGGAAGTAAAGGTCATACCATCTTTTGAGAATCGCTATTACTGAAGCGTCTGTACATTGTTCCTATTTTGTTCGAATACAGAACTCCCGACTCCTCCCCTATGTTTTATTATTACACATTTACAATATTTGGTGTAGGAATAACTGCGTTGTTGGCTCACTGCTCCTCTGCTCCAACTGTGGCAGTTAACGGAATCTTCAAAGATGCAGTCTCTTTGTAAGTTTGTAACCATGGTTTATTCGACTGTTGTGTCGTTCTATTTCGCCACACGAGTGAATTCCACGACTCCAGACATCAAAGAATTGACGAAATAAACGTACAACTCTCGACAGAAATGGTGTAGATGTTGTGGTAAGAGCTTGTTTAGAGGAAAGCAGTATTTAAAGATCTTATCGTGCTACACGATCCATAATTCGTTCACCGTATGGATACATATGTTTAAAAGGCTGACGTAGCGGAGCTTTCCTCTTGAATTCTTTGCTCTCTAATGATTGCGGTGGCAGGCGTTGGGTCTTTGCTGCAATGCAGTCATATGTCTTGGAAATGATTTTTAAAGATTTTGCACGACCATTTTCGCGAAAAACAACTTTTTTTAAATTACTTGAAGTTTACGCATGGTGCTTTTTGACAGGCGATTGACGGTTCCGAGTATGTTAACGTCTTCTACTTGAATATCCTTAGCCGAACGTCACTTTTGTCTCTTATTATATTCTCAGCTCGTGCGTGATATTGAGATAGATATTACACGTCGCCTTTCCAAGTGCTATCTAACGATTGTGTGGAGGTGAATTGCCTCGTGGGCATGTCGACCACGTGTGGCAATTGGTTATCTCTAGGTACAACAAGGTCAGAGGAAGACTTATCCACTTACTCATTCCTGAGGTTGGAGTTGGAGACAACATGTTGTCAACAGGATCTTGCCCGGCATCAATCTCATAAGTAACAATTTTCGGCTTCCTCATGCATTTTTCTACATACAGTTTAAGATTTCTCTGCATCTCGTATAATGATAAGTATTTTAGAGGACACAATAAAAATTATTATATCTATATATGATATATATATATTTTATTGATATATATATAATATATAGTATTATTTATATTATTATCATATTTATATTATATATTAATTTATATTGTTTTTTTTTTATTTTATAATATATATATAATAATATATATAGCTATATATAATACTATTATATATATATATATATAGTTACTATTTTAAGGGATATATTTCACCTACAATATCAAGTAAAGATGAAATCGAAGGGTCGCCACAATATCAAAAAAATTTCAGAATTTTGTTTACGTTACTTCCCCTATGTCAAATAGACACGCAGTAAAATAACACCCTATCAAATTTAATCGACTAATGAAATATTCGTTTTCAACAATTTCAGCTCACAGTAACATTCACTAAATAAATACATAAAAAGATAATAAATAACAGCCAAATATAGTTACACTTCAAAAAAAAACAAATACAAGTTCAAAGAAAGAGCAAAACAGCTCAAATCAAAAAGTAATGACATTTTTGGAAACTATGTAAAAATGAGTATAAAACAATTTGAGAAAATTTGCCATATATCGCTAGACAGAAGCTATTTCCCTTAGAAATTAACCATCGCTACCAATCACGAAAAAACGATAGAAATATTAATGCTATTTTTTTTATTTTTAGGACGTCATGTTTTTGGTGTCTAAATGAGACACAGTGGGCATTTAATGGTTAAGCGTCTCTTAGCATTTATTTCGGTTATTTTTTGCTTTTCGCGGGGACGTCCTTGCCCATTCCAACCATCTTCGCAAAGAACGCCTATTAACTTGTTCTGTGGCAACTTAAAGCTACCCAGCTCAGTAAAAGTGTCGTTTTTTGATGCAGTTTTGCAAGTTGCTCTCTGTTCTTAAAGCGGCTTCTCTTCAATAAAAATTTTGTCATCCGGCTGCTTGTTAAGCGTTTTCTTCCACTTTTTTTCTTTCTTCTTTGAAAGTTAAGCTGATGTTTTTCAAAACACTTTGTTTCAATTCTTTGAAATACACAGATTAACTAAGCATGGGACCTTTTTTTTTGGCAATTATCTTTCCAGAAAGCTTTTTCAAATAAAATACTCGTTTGGCTATGTTGGGCACCTTAATTGCATTTATAGTCTGGATTTTTCTCCCATGTTTATTTAGTCTCACGAAGTTTTTGATTAACGAAGACTGAAAACTTAAACCAAAAATATTGTTCAAGGCACTGGTTCCCGGGCCTTACAAAAGATAGTATTTGCTAATCTGTATTGGGATCTTTTGCAGACAACGTAACATCTTATAAAGAAATAGGTCACAAAAGGTTAACTTACAAGGTAATATATATACTGGCGGGTCTTCAGTTTGAATAAGATAAGAGATGATTGAAGAAAAAAAGAAAACATTTAAATTTGTCAGAAAAATGCGAAATAAGCAACTTGACAAGAAAGAGAAATTAAACTGACAAAAAACCTCCCCTCGAGCTTACTTAAGACAATGCTTCGGTTAACAAGAAAAAAATATGGTAAAACATAGCTTTAAAAAGTTGCTGGAACAATTTTAAGCTTTTTAGAATTTTAAAGTATCTGAATTTTATATATAAAAAAATTGCTTAGAAAACAGTTTTAAGATAAACAAAAAGCATTCTAAAATCATGAAAAATGTTCTTACAAAAAAAAGTTGCTAATTTTTTTGGCGACGTCTCTCTAAACTCCACATTCGAAGTGTCTCATGGAATTTTTAAAGCCAGCAATTTTGACCCTACCAGTTGCCACCGGCAATAATCATTAATTTTTTACACAAATTTTGGACACTTCCACTCTTCAACGAACCGGAAATGATCCAATATTTAAAAAATTTGTACACTTCAGTCTCATAAACTTCACTGAAAATATGCTAAAATTTCAGCCAATTTTAACTTCCACAACTTTTCCCACAGAAAGGTTGCCTAAATTCAACCAATTTTTGAAACCTCCATTTCCCAAAAATAAGAACCCTTCCAAACCCCGGGAATTTGTACAATTAATTTACAAATTTGATCCACTAAAATTTCCACAGATGAGGTCCTTTTTTTGCAACCAATTTTGACCTTCCAGCCTATAAACCCCACCGATAGTGTTCATAATTTTAATCAAAATTTTGACCCAACTGTTTCTACCGAGATATTACTCGATTTTCAATAGAATTGGCCCGTCTGTCTGCCAAGACGTATATGAAGTTCCAACATTTTTTCAATTTTGACGCCTTCATGAAACAGATCGCAAGTGGGCGTCTTAATTTCAAACAATTTTGAACAATCGCTTTCCCAACGGCAAGTGTCCAAAATTCAAACCAATTTGTGACACTGAAGCCTGCCAAATTCCATCAGGAATGTGGCGTAAATTTTAAAAACCAATTTTTGATACCTCCAATTTCTACCTTAAATTGTCCTATTTTCTACCAATATTGACCCTTCAGTCTCCAAACTCCACCTGAAGTGGTCATAATTATCAGTCAATTTGACCCTCCAATATGTCACCGGAAAATCGTCATAATTTCTGTTCCATCTTTTGATACTACATGTATTCAAATGAAAGGAAATGGGTATATAATTTTATTAACAAATTTGACCCTCCTTCTCTAAACTCTCACGGAAAGTGTTCATAATCTTTAACCCCTTTGAGTACGAGAGTAGGTTTTTCATTTAAATTTTTAATAGTTTTTTTTGTGTATTATATTTATTTTGAGTGTTGAAGATTTTATTATCTTTCGAAATCCCGAAAATTTATCTTTTTTATTATGTTAATTAGAAGCATAGACGGCACATGAAAGACAGACAGACTCTCAAAGGTTACAGTTTAAAACTAATTTTCTTTGATAATTTACTTGGGTAAATATACTTAAAAAAAAATTATTTCATAATTTAATAACGAAAATATAATATTGTAAAACTCATTATTTTATATATAATATATACTACTATTATATATATATAATATATATTAATATATACCTATATAATATATATATATAGTATAGCGTTATATATATATTATATATATAATACTATAAATTATATATATATTTAACTATATATCATATATAGTAATATATATATATATATACTATATATATATATATATATATATAATATATATAATATATATTATATATATAATATATATATATTATATTATATATATTATATATTTATATAATATATATATAGTAATATATTATATATATATACTATAGTATATATAGTAGATAATATATACTATATATATAGTATATATATATATATATATATATACTATATATAATAGTATATATATAATATATAGTATATATATTATATATAGGTATATATATATATATATATATGATATATATATATAACTATATATATATATAATATATATATATATATATATATATATATATATTATATGTAATTATATATAATTATATATATATATATTATATATTAATATATATAATATATATATATATAATATATAATAATATATATATATATATAATATATATATTATATATATATATATATTATATATTTAAATATATATATAATATAGTATATATATAGTATATATATATAATATTATACTTATATATATATATATATATTAGTATATATATATATTATTATTATATAGTAATATAATATATATATCACTAAGCTATATCTATAGATATATATAAATATATATATAAAGATATAATTATATATATATATACGTATATATAATATATATATATATTAATAAAATATATATATATTGTAGTTATAATACTATATATATATAGGAGGAGTAAGGGTATATATATATAGTATATAGTATATAAATATCATCTTATTCTCACCTCAAGCGCCGTAGATTAAGGCTGTGCCGCTGTCACTTACTGAAGCCCCTCATGCCTAGATGTCTCGGTAACATCTCCTCTTTACCTCCCCCTGTGCGAGGTTTCGTCCTCTCTCCAATTGCAGCTGCTACAACCCACTACCACATCTACCATTCTCTTCCTCGGTCTTCTTCGCTGGACGTAATAGCGTAACATTTGTAGCGGGGTTATCTCTCCATCTTCCACTCTCTCTAACCATGTCCGTACCATCTCAACTGTTGTTCTCCCACCAGATCCAGAACAGACTCCACCTCCAGCTCCGCGGCCCTAATCTACATACATTTCTCCTCCTCTCACATCTACTTGCTCCGATATCAGTCTTAACACACTTCATCTCCGCTGCCTTCCACCCAAGCTTCTGGTTTTGGTGGTCAGAGTCCTCTCCTTTGCTGCGTACATCCAGCGTCGCTCTCGCATGCGTGGTTAGAATGAACACCTTTCACCTTTCTTGGGGCACCATGCCTTTTCTTCACACATATCCGGACAGTTAGCCTCAAGTCCTTCTTGGAATAAATTTGTCGATCTTTCCCGTCGATCTCTTGTGTCATCTCCCCCCCTCCGAATTCACTCATCAACTCCCGAGGTAACTGAGCTCCGTGTCTCGAACACGATCGCGTCCACGCTGGATCTCACATCTGATCCCTCTCCTCCTCCCTCTCCTTCTCCCCTCTCATTCCCTCTGTCTCTCTTGTTCAATATCCATCAATCCACTCATCTCGGTAACACTTCAGACCAGTATTGTCATCACCCTTTTGTAATGTCTCCCTTATGCTCTCGTCACCATCGCTATAGTCATCAAATATACCATAGCCAATCTCGTTCTTCTATCAGTTGTTCTCTTCCTGTTTAAACTCCATTGTAGTCTTCATGTTAGTTTTATTCCTCCCCTAGTCTCTGTCTTGTTTTTCCAATATCTCTCATTATACCGTACTTGCATGAGTAGAGCAACGATATTCCTCTTATAGGTGTTGCATCACTTCCTATGCCTCCTTTGATATAAAGGGTGTGTACAGTAGTGTGTACATAGATATTTATTGATTATTATAGTTTATTAACTTACTTAGAGACTAATTTATATATATATAAATATATATATATATTATATACTATATAACTATATATATATATATAGATAATAGTATATATTATATATATGATAGTATATATATATATATATATAATATAAATATAAGTATTATATATATATATATATTATATATATATAATATATGTATATGATATACTGCCATATTATATTAGTAGTAATATACCGCTATATGATAGTAGGTTATCTATAGTATCAATATTAGGTAGTATATATTAATAGGTATGATTATATAACGTTATAATTCACTATATATAGTCAGTGGGATTAGCTATAGGGAATTACATGTACCTTATAATTAAATGTATAATATATATATTAGTATTCTGTAGCTTTGAACGATTTTCAATTGGAGGTTCATGGAACTCAGAAAAGCAGAAGAGAGAAGGAGAGAGAAGACGAAAGAGAGACGAGAGAGAGAGAGAGAGAGGAGAGAGAGAGAGAGAGAGAGAGAGAGAGAGGTAGAGAGAGAGAGAGATGAAGGCAGAGAGAGAATAGAAGATGAGAGTAGATGATTTTTTCTTTGGGCTAATTCTAGCACTTTCTATTGACCCTCCCTCAGAATATTATATATAATATATTGAAATAATATATATAATTTACTATATATATATTATATATATAATATAGTATATATATAATATAGATATATTATATATATATAATATATATATATATAGTATATAAGATATTATAGTATATAATTTCATAAAATGCTGCGTTATGAAATTAAAGATTCTTTTTTCGTGTTATACGCAAAATTTTTAACAACAAATATATTTACAATATAAAACGCCAAAAAAACAATAAATTAAACACTAATAGCATATCTTAGTGGTTTACATTAAGGTAAACAGTTTTCTATTTTTCACAAACAGGTAGAAAGATTAAGTTAATAAGAAAAATAATAATAGTTTACCCTCAAAATTTTATGAATTGCAACTTCGTTTACTGACGAGGGCAACGCTATTGCAATGCCAACTATGGAAAAATCATGCTTGTATACGAATATATTATTAACATACGCCTGAATTATTTTATGATAAATATGTTCTAGGATAGTTATTTACTAATATCAATCTAATATTTTCCCGTAGGACACACCCTTTAATCAAATTAAGATTCCAAAACTCGTTACCACCAATTTTTCACAGAACCGAAATTTTCGCCATCAGAATCAAATGTAAATATTAAAACTATCACATGTAAGTTAGATGCCATATAACTCCACAAAATAAATCTTGATGCGTAACATTAGTGTACCATAGGTTTTAAACCTAAAATTTTTACTCATGATAAATTTTATAGCTATTTTAAGTTGCTTTACATGAGAGTTCCATCAGTACGAAAAGGGTTAAGTCAATTTTGACCTTCCAGTTTCCACCGAAAATAGTCCTAATTTTCAACCAATTTTGACCCTACATTCTCCAAACGTCAGAAAATGGTACAAATTTTCAGCCAATTTTGACACGTCAATCTCAAAACTTCACTGAAAGTGGTCTTACTTTTCAACCAATTTTGACATCCAATTTCCAAAGGAAGTGGTCGCAAATATCAACCAATTTTGACCCTCCAGTGTCCAAACTCCACCGGAAGTGGTCATAAATTATAGCGAATTTTGATCCAAAAATTTTCATCAGAAGTGGTCCTATTTTTCGACCAATTTTGACCTTCCAGACTACAAACTCCACCTGAAGTGGTCATAATTTTCAGTCAATTTTGACCGTTCAATTTCCAACGGAAATTATTCAAATTTTCAACCAAACTTCAATGAAAGTTGTCTTAATTTTCAGCCAATTTTGTCTTTCTTCCACCGGAATTGTTCCTAATTTTCAACCAACTTCGAATCTCCACATTTAGAAACTCCACGATAGTGGTTGTAATTTTTAGCCAATTTTGATCCTCCAATTTCCATCTTAAGCGGTAATATTTTTTTACCAATTTTCACCTTCTACTCTCCAAACTCCATCTGAAGTGGTTATAATTTTCAGCCAATTATGTCCCTTAAATTTCCACCAGAAATGGTTCTAATTTTTTAACCCTTTTGGGTGTAGCGAAACAAAAAAGACATTGTTGGGTGCAGAGAAACATAAAATGACATTGTTGGGTGCAGCGCAACAAAAATGACATTGTTGGTTGCAGCGCAACAAAAATGACATTGTTGGGTGCAGCGAAACAAAAATAAAATTGTTGAGTGCAGCAAAACAAAAATGACCTTGTTTGGAGCAGCGAAACAAAAATGACATTGTTGAGCGCAGCGAAAAAAAAATGACATTGTTTTCTGCAGCGAAACAAAAAATGACATTGTTGGGAGCAGCAAAACAAAAATGACATTGTTGGGTGCACCGAAACTAAAATGACATTGTTAGGTGCAGCGAAACAAAAATGACATTGTTTTGGGCAGCGGAACAAAAATGACATTGTTGAGAGCAGCGAAGCAAAAATGACATTATTTGGAGTTGCGAAACAAAAAGGACATTGTTGGGTGCAGCGAAACAAAAATGACATTGTTGGGTGCAGCGAAAAAAAATGATATTGTTGGGTGCAACGCAACGAAAATGACATTGTTAGGTGCAGCGAAACAAAAGAGACATTGTTGGGTGCAGCAAAACAAAATGACATTGTTGGTTGCAGGTAAACAAAAATGACATTGTTGGGTGAAGCGAAACAAAAATGACATTGTTAGGTGTAGTCAAACAAAAATGACATTGTTGGGTGCAACGAAACAAAAATGACAATGTTTTGTGCAGCACAAAAAAATGACATTGTTAGGTGCAGCGAAACAAAAATGACATTGTTGGGTGCAGCGAAATAAAAATAACATTGTTGGGTGCAGCAAAACGTAAAATGACATTGTTGGGTGCGTCGAAAAACAAAAATGACATTGCTGAGTGCAGCGAAACAAAAATGACACTGTTGGGTAAAGCGAAACAAAAATGACATTGTTGGGTGCAGCGAAACATAAAATGACATTGTTGGATGCAACGAACCAAAAATGACATTGTTTTGTGCAGCGCAACGAAAATGACATTGTTGGGTGCAGCACAAAAAATGACATTGTTAGGTGCAGCGAAACAAAAATGACATTGTTGGGTGCTTTGAAAAAAAATGACATTGTTTAATGCAGCGAAACATAAAATGACATTGTTGGGCTCATCAAAACAAAAATGACATTGTTGAGTGCAGCGAAACAAAAATGACATTGTTGGGTGAAGCAAAATAAAAATGACATTGTTGGGTGCAGCGAAAAAAAATGGATATTGTTGGGTGTAGCGCAACGAAAATGACATTGTTAGGTGCAGCGAAACAAAAGAGACATTGTTGGGTGCAGCAAAACAAAATGACATTGTTGGTTGCAGGTAAACAAAAATGACATTGTTGGGTGAAGCGAAACAAAAATGACATTGTTAGGTGTAGTCAAACAAAAATGACATTGTTGGGTGCAACGAAACAAAAATGACAATGTTAAGTGCAGCACAAAAAAAATGACATTGTTAGGTGCAGCGAAACAAAAATGACATTTTTGGGTGCAGCGAAATAAAAATAACATTGTTGGGTTCAGCAAAACGTAAAATGACATTGCTGGGTGCGTCAAAAAACAAAAATGACATTACTGAGTGCAGCGAAACAAAAATGACACTGTTGGGTAAAGCGAAACAAAAATGACATTGTTGGGTGCAGCGAAACATAAAATGACATTGTTGGATGCAACGAACCAAAAATGACATTGTTTTGTGCAGCGCAACGAAAATGAGATTGTTGGGTGCAGCATAAAAAAATGACATTGTTAGGTGCAGCGAAACAAAAATGACATTGTTGGGTGCTTTGAAAAAAAATGACATTGTTTAATGCAGCGAAACATAAAATGACATTGTTGGGCTCATCAAAACAAAAATGACATTGTTGAGTGCAGCGAAACAAAAATGACATTGTTGGGTGAAGCAAAACAAAAATGACATTGTTAGGTGCAATGAAACAAAAATGACATTGTTGGGTGTAGCGAAACAAAAATGGCATTATTAGGTGTAGCGAAACAAAAAATAACATTGTTGGTTGCCGCGCAAAAAAAATGATATTGTATGGTGCAGCGAAAAAAATGACATTGTTGGTTGCAGCGCAACAAAAATGACATTGTTGGGTGCAGCGAAACAAAAATGACATTGTTGGGTGCAGCGAAAAAAAAAAGACATTGTTGGGTGCAGTGAAACAAAAATGACATTGTAGGATGCAGCGAAAAAGAAATTGTTGGGTGCAGTAACACAAATGACATTGTTGGGTGCAGAACAAAAATGATATTGCAGGTTCACGCGATATACAAAATGACATGTTGGTGCAGACAAAACAAAAATTGGACATTGTTGGGTGCATTGCGAAGAAGCAAGAAAATGACATTGTTGGGCTACAGCGAAACAAAAAATGCACATTATTGGTGCATTTAGGCGACAAAAATTGACAATTGTTGGGTGCAGGAAACTAAAGAAAGAACATTTGGGCTGCAATCCGTAAATCAAAAATGAACAGTGTTAGTGGTGTGCAGGAGAAACAAAAATGGACATTGTTGGAATCAGGCGGAAAAACCAAATAACATTGTTGGGTGCAGCGAAACAAAAATGACACTTGAGGGTTCAGACAAAACAAAAATGGTCAAATTGTTAGTGAGCAGTAGGGATGCAAAAAAGTTACATTGCTGCTGGGGTGCAGAGAAAGCAAAATGGGATTGGTTGATGCAAGCAAAACAAAATACATTGTTGGGGGATAGATGCAGCTGCAAAGCAAAAATTTGCAGGTTGTCTGAAGCTGCACGGACGGAAATATAGAATGAAGCATTTGGTTTGGTTGCGATGGTGCGACAGAGGGAGATACAGAAAATGTACAATTGTTGGGTATGGCAGCGCAAGCCAATATATCAATGAGTTGTTGATTTTAGGTGCAGGTGCTAAACAAAATGACATATGTTAGTTGCACGCGAAACAAAATGACAGTAGTGTTGTGTGCAGCAAAACTAAAAAAGTACATTAGTTTCGGTGGCAAGCGCAACAAAATGACATTGTTAAGTGCAGCACAAACAAATATGACAATGTCGGTTGTGTGGTCATGCGTAAACAAAAATGACATTGGGTTGGGTGCAGAGACAACCACAAAAAGTCACATTGATGGGGGGAGTGCCATCCTAGAAAGCAGATACATTAATTTGGTCGCAGCGGAAAACAAAAATGACATGTTGGTTTGCATGCGCAACATAAATGACCATGGTTTGGTGCAAAGCCAAACAAAAATGACATTGTTGGGTGGCGTGCATACATAAATTGAACTCTGAAATGGAGGTGCGAAGCCTCAATCAAAATATGACATTTATGGTCGATATGCAACAATAAATGAGCATATGGGGTGTAGGGCCGAAACAAGAAATGGATATTGTTTGGGTGCAAGCAAGAAACAAATAATGAAAAATTCGTTAGGTCAGAGCGCAACAAAATAATGACATTTGTTGGTGCAATGGCGAAACAAAATAGCATGGTGTAGATGCAGGAGAGAACAAAAGTGAACATCTGTTGGGTTGACATTAAAAAAAGGAATGGACAATTATTAGGGATTTTTTTTCAGAGCTCAAAAAAAAAAAAAAGAAGGGAAAAAATAAAACAAAAAAAATTGGTAACCCCCAATTTTTGGGTTTGCGCAAAGAAAACTTTAGTGAAGCGAAAAACAGACAAAAAAATGACATTGTTGGGTGCCGCTAAACAAAAACATTGTTTGGTGCAGCAAAACAAAATGACATTGTTGGATGCGAGTCAGAACAGAAGAATTGCCAATGTTCGGTGCAGACGAAAATATAAAAATAACTTATTGGTGGCACCAGCGACACAAAAAGATGGACCTTTTGTTGCGGTTCTGCGAAAATAAAGATTAAAATGCAGAGAAACAAAAATGACATTGTTGAGCAGCGAAATATAAAATGACATTGTTGTGTGCAGAAGAAACAAAAATGACAATTCGTTGGGGTGCCTGGCGCAAACAAAATGACCATTGTTAGGGTGGTGCGATCGAAAATATAAAATGACATTGTTTAGTAAAGCGCAACAAAAAATGACATTGTTGGGTGGTTGCGAAACAAAAAGGACATTGTTGGTGCAGATAAGAAAAAGCAGGTACTCGTGCATGGAAAATTACCTGGATCATTGCCGCAACATGAAACAAAAAATGATCATTGTTGGGTGCAACGAAACAAAAATGATAATATTTAGCACACAGCAATAACAAAAATGAACATCCTCTGGGTGCAGCGAAAAAAATATGACATTGTTGGGCTGCAGGTCAAAAGGCATTAATAATGGACATTGTTGACAGGTGCCAACGAAACAAAAATAAGATTGTTGGGTGCAGCGAAAAACAAAATGACAAACTCAAATCAAAATACAACAATACAAACCAGAATGACAAACAATGCAAAAACATACTTACAATTCCAAAAATGATAGACCGAATGCAAACTTACATACTGTACAGAACTAGAAAATGACAAAACCAATTTTTGGAAAGATACACATGTTGAACAACCAAAAAATGGACAAACCAATTCATGATACAACTAGAAACAAAAAAAAAGAAAAAAACAATTCAAAATTTTGAAATTCTCCTTAGTAAAACATCGACAAACCAATTAAGAATACATACCTACAAACAAAAATATTTAACTTGCGATCAATATACATAATTACAAACAAAAAAATGAAAACTCATTCCAAAATAGCACATACTTACTAATCCCAATTTAAAACTACATATTGAACAAAGAACAGAGGTGCCCACATCTAAATAAAAATGAGCATCATCAGGGGAGCAAAAGCTGATAAGAAAATGGAAACCGAATTCAAGAATACATACTACATAACCAAAACATGACAAATCTAATTAAAATCAATACTCGTACCAACCAATTCAAAATACATATTTACATTCCAAAAATGAGACAAACCAATTCAAATACATACTGTACAACAAACATATGAAGAACAAATTTCAACAATACATGACTTAACAAAACCATATAAATGGACATATCCATTTCAAAATACATACTTAACAAACTAAAAATGACAAACCATTGAGAGAATAGCTATACTGTTTCATAGGCCGTTCAAAGAATGACAAACCAGATTCATGAGAAATTAATTACTTGCAACCACGAGAGTATGCAACTCATCATATGATATGAAATCTATGTTATTGACTGTCAGAAACAAGCATGCAAATGACACTTCAAGTACATAGTAAATCCCAAAATTGACAAGGTAGAATCAAAAAGATACATACTTACAAAACCAAAATCACAAACGAAACCAAAACAAAAGCTGAGATATGCAGACCTTTAAGCGCAAGGACATAAGTCCAATTTCAAAATGCTATACTTACAAACCAAAAATGACGAAAACAAATTCCAAAATACATACCTTACAAACCGAAAATAGTGGACAGACGACAATTCCGAAATACATACTATTACAAGACAAAAATGAACAAACCAATTTCAAATGGCTGGAGTTAAAAAATATAAAACAATTCAAAAAAAAATATTTACAAGAATTCAAAAAATGGCAAACGAATTCAAAATACATACATACAAACCAAAATATTATCAAAAACTAATGTCAGCAAATACATACTTACAGAAGCAATGTTAGAAATACATCACTTTACGAGACAATAAGATTGAAAAACCAATTCAAGAATTACATACAAACAGAAAAATGGAAATGACAGTAACGAATTTCAAAGAATTGCATAACTAACGGTAAAGCCAAGAGATAACAACGCAATTTCAATAATACAGGTACTGTACAAACCAAGCAAAAATAACTAACAAATTCATAGAGAGACAGTTACTCACAAATGAAGATAGCTTAGTCGGGTCTAACTATGAATGCAAAAAGTAACAGTTAGCTCAACAAAAACTCTAAAGAAATTAACACTGGAAACCATGGTCAAAATACGTTTAGAAAACCTAAAAATGAGCAGAACGAATTTCAAAATCATATTTACAGAACCAAATAAAACACTATACTCGTGTACATAAGACCTGAAATTGAGAAAGGCAACATTTAAAATATCAGTACATCTTAAGCTAAAGTACACTTCTACTACTTGCCAATATGAACACATAACTTCAACAAATTGCATAAGAATATTATTGTTTATAAGTTCAAAATACAGTAATAACAGAGACCAGAAAAAAAAGAGAGAGCATATTCAAATACAAATATATATGCACAAAGGAAAACAATAACAAACCGTTATCAAAAATACATGATCTTAGCGTCTGAACAAAAATGAGCATATACTATAATGCCGTTCAAAATACATACCTGACGAAAAAATAAATGGACAAACCAAATTCAAAATACATACTTGGAAGCTTAAAATGAGAAAAAAATCTGTCGGGGGCCTAAGAATTATACTTCGCAAAAAAGAATCGTACATAGTCGAAATCTGGATATTAATTATAATGACTATATTTGTTTAAATGAACAGAATGTAATCTAAATTACATACTGTACGAGATAACCGAAGAAAATGATTAACCAATTCAAAATACATATAGCACAAACCAAACGAATGGACGATAACCAAGATGTCCAAGAATAAGCACGTTATACATCTAACCAAAAAATTCCAAACCAAATACAAAATATGGTGACTTACATAGACCGAAAGAGAAGTTGTCAAACCAGATCTTCCAAAATACATATAGGTTACGGAAATCAAAAGATAAGGTGACAAAACGGATGCTTGCCAGTAAGGTATAGCATAAGCACTGTTGACAGGGCTCCAGCTATAAATCAAGGATACCAGGGATTGGAAAACAATGTTAAAATAACATATACTTGACAACCAAAAATGACAAAGCCAAGTGTGCAAATATTCATACTGTACAAATGAAAAGATTGCAAAATAATTCAAAATACATACCTACAGAACGAAAAAATGCACAAGCGAGGTTTCAAATAGCAGTACTTACGGCTAAACCAAAGATGATCGAAAACATCTCTCAAGAATAGGCAGTACAATACAAACTGAAAAATGACGAACCACCAATTTCAATAATACTACTGTACACGACAGGTCTATAGGTTAAAAATATAAGGAGGAAAACCTACATGTTGCAAAAATAGTCGGATACTTACCAATTAAGAAAAGGTGACAAAGCAAATTCAAATACATACTTCACAACCAAAAGTGATAAACAAATGTCATTCATGTTTTGTATATATACCAACCTAATATTTGCCTTCAAAACAAAAGTTTGCATCAAGAATACATACATACAAATTAAAAATGGACAAACCTAATTCAAATCAATATACTTCCAAACCAAAAAAGGACAAAACCAGATATAAAATTACGAGTATTTACAAACCAAAAAATGACAACCAATGAACAAAATAAGTGTTGCTTTAACTTACAATACGTACTAAGGCGAATCTAGAAGTATAGTACCACGATTAACTCAGATATATCATTGTAGAACAGCATAAAGGAAGACAAAACCGAGTCGTCTTGAGTTTAAATATATTACATAGCATTGGAAACAATTAACAAATGACAAACACCCCAATTAAAAAACTACATTACTTACAAACAAAAAAGAAAACCAATTTAAAATACACAGATGCTTAGCATAAATCATGAAAAGTAAATGAAACCAGTTCAAAAATACTGTGGAATCAAACCAACCTGTAGATATTCGGTTATAAAGCATCTTCTGACCCATCAACTACCCACAATTTAAAAATACATTACTGTCGAGGGTAATCTATGACTGAGTCGTGTGTATCATATAATGCCACTTTCAAAAATACATACTTTGCAGGCAAACAAAAAAGGAATGACGTAAATAAATTTAAAAATACAACTTTAAAAATCCGAAAAATCACTTTAACCCAATTAGAGATTATAGTACTTTCTGAATACACAAAATGTACAAAAGCCAATTAAAAGGGCCATAACTTACAAGAAACCAACAAATGGACAAACAATTCTAATAGTACTTACAAAACCAATAAATGACAACTCAATTCAAAATACATACTTACAACGAAGAATGAGCAAACCAATTTCAAAATGTGGCTTCTCGACTGATGTTATACCAAATTGCGAAAAAATAATGACAAGACCAATGTCAAATACTGCTACAAGAATCGAAAATTGACAAACAATTATCAAAATACATAATTACGAAATCCAAAAGAAATTACAAACCCGAATTCAAAATACATACTTTAAACCAAAAACGAGATTAGAGCAAGATATCAAAATCTGCATTACTTAAAGTAACCGGTAAAAATGACAATCTTCGAATCTCAATAATGCACTTAACTTACAGAAAACCAATAATACAGGAAAACCAATTCAAAATACAAATACTTACAAATCCAAAAATGAGCAAGTAAGATCAAACAGGGGACCAATTCAATAATGCACGATACATGTTACAAGGACATCAAAAATTAACAAAGCCATTTTTCGGAGGATTAACATACTTTTATATTGTAACGTGAATAAACCTTAAAATTACCGGTGGGTAAACAATTCAATAATGAACACTACTTTACAGGTAACTAGAAAAATGAAAATCGTCGCCCATTTCTAAAATACACTTATCTTACTAATATCAATAATTATAACAAAGTAAATCCAATATCTGAAATAGTCAAGTTTTTGATACGAATACTGACAAACGATATGGACTAGTTAGTGGTAAATCGTCAAGAAATACGACAGTACTCTACAAGGACGAAAATGTACAAGAAAAATATTGCCAATACATTACTTAAGCACAGACCAAATTGACAATACCGAATTCAATAAATGAATAAATACTTAAAGAACCGAAAAATGATGAACCAAATGGTCAGAAATATTAGAACTGCGCTCAACCAAATATGATCGAACCAATATCATAAATACATTATTACTGAAGCGCGAAAAATAGTTGACAAACTAGAGGCTTCAGAGAGAGTACGTTCGATGTGGGTCAACGGAGAACGAATAAAGTACGGAAAAGGCAATGGCGTTCATGAATATCAAAGGCTTTCACAGAGCTGTCGAAAAGATTGACAGAACGGAATGTATCGTCACAATAACCACTTACCGGACGTTCAGCGGGTATCTGGCTTGTAAGTAAACGTGAGACAGAATAATGCAAACAATTGAAAAGCATACATACTTTCAAGAGAGCGTCTGAAGAATATTGGGAAAGAAGAACAATGAAATTCAATTAATGTTCATGAGACCGCGCGAGGTACAACGATCGAAGTAAATGACAAAATCCGATGATTCAGAATAATACGATTTGACTGTTGTAAAGCACAGCATCAATAATATAGGCAAATGCCGGCGATATTGCGAAGGGGATGAAATACTATAGACAAACTAAAGTGGAGATGACATATCCTGGTATTCGTATAAAGGACATTACAGTAGCAAAATTAAAAGTTGGCAGAAGGCAAGATACTACCAATTTAATAATGAATTGATTTAAATAAATTAAGGCTGAGCTCAAAGAATTTTGATAAATAGTTATAAAACAAAAAATGTGACAAACCATATTCAATCCTGGTACTTACAAACCGAAAAATGACGAGAACCAATTACAAAGATAACAGTGACGTAAATAGCCAAAACAAGATGATCATTTTACTGATTCTAAATATTTTATAAAAAAAGAAACTAAAAATTAAGCAAACCATACCATGTCAAGTAATACTACGTGTACAGTAACCAAGAAAAATTAGAAAGCAAGTTGACGACATACCAAAGTTCAAAATACGATAGACAAATCTTAGGTGAATAATGCCGATAGTCCTGAAAATAGACAAGCTTAGATTGATCTAAAATCATTACTTAAATAAGATCGTCTGCCAATTATACAAAGGACAAAGCTACAGTAGGCCACACATTTCTCATAGGATGCAGATTAAGTAAGCCGACAGTGGGTGTACTTAATGGACTAGTGTGAATGGGTGGTGTATGAGCTCAGAGCGTCTGTTGAAGGTTGATAGGAATCTCTCGTAATATTACCCCAGTATAAAAGGCAAAAGATTGTGCTGAGTAGGCTATTACTTTCCTAGTTCAGTTACAATTATTTTTAATCAAATAAAAAACAATAGTTGCATTCCTGCGCGGACACATTATGACGCATCCAATGTCAAAACATGAGTAGTGACTTTACAAGATAATTTCAACAATATCTTGAAAGCCGAATATAGTTAGCACAAATACAATTCTATACAAACGGAATGAGATATATAGTATAAATGCATGTAGGGTTCAAAATGTGGATCTATCATGTGGTACTGAGTGATTTCAAACACGAAAAGACTAAAACCAGATCCAAATATATACTGTAAAAACGCAAACAATGAGTTACAATGCTCATTGTGTCAGAAAATTTATAGAAACTTACAAACCAATAATTGACAAACACGTGTGTCGATTCAAGAAATCATTTAAGGGTCCAAAATCACAAACAGATTCAGGTTAAATATACTTACTACAACAAACCAATACAAAGCCATTCAAAATCACAGCATACCTATGTAACCAAAAAGAAACCATTCAAAATATATACCGTGTAAAAAAGACGCAAATTGAACAAGATACCCTCCGAAATATAGCATTGACATTCGAACTCGAAGATAATTTGGACAAACATGATGTTAGGAAGTATGTCAGGGTAAGGAGCTCATTATCAAGAATTACATTTCTGTCACATAAATGAAAATGATAGGAACTATTTCGAAAGATATGGCTGATTACGTACTTAGTAGAACAAAAAAATGTGACAAAAGGGAAATATGTGTTTGTTCAAACTACATACTGTCGATACAAAATTCAGAGATAAATGACGAATGAGTCCAAGATTCAAAGATTACATACTTGTTCAAACATACGCAAACAATGAAAAACCTGATGCTCGACAAAAAATATACAGATACAAACAAAAGACAAACCAAATTTCCAAAAACATACATATGCAATTTACATAAATGTACAACACCAAGTTCCGAAAAATAGCTATAGATATATGAAAATTAGAAAAGACAAAGCCAACTTGTTGGATAATGATGATGTAGTAGATTGTTCACGAAATCAGGAAAGATTGACAAAGGACAATTTGGTCAGATAAAATGTACGGTAGTTTAGGTGTGTGATGTGGTTAATTGTTTGCTACCTCTACAAATCCGAACCGAAAATCATGACATAGGTATCACTGTGATAATGCATTAACAATACATCTATACAAGAAAAATATAAGTCAAACCAATTAAAATATATACGTATACTAAAAGATGTACATCCATATCAAAATATTGAAAGGTGCCCGTCCTAACAACCTAAAAATTCAAACCAACTTTAAAATCTATACCTTACAAACCATATAATTAATTGGAATAAGATAGAATAGACACAAATACTGTGCAAGACAAAAGGAATGAGCAAAAAAATTTAAAACAATGACTACAAACAAATGAAAAATGAAAAACGTACAATTTAAAATATTACATTTCAAAAACCTTGAATTCAATATGACACCATTTAAAAGGCTATCTAGAGCGCGAAAAACAATTTAGTAATAATGGTAAAAGCCAATGTCGGATCAATGGCTGGCTTGAGTGGAACGGTAGAGGTGGAGTTATAAAAATCCAAGTGTCAGGTCAAAATATCAGAATGAGAGTGCATTACATGATAAGTAGTGGAACGTGGCCAATAAAGTAGAACAATACGCTAATATGTTTGTTCAAATATTAGCGGTACTGCTATGGCAGGTTAGATTGGAGCGGGGCCAACAGAAGGATATTTTATGCAAAGGACATTTATGAGACAAAAATGGAATTCTACAAGCCAATAATGGACAAACCAATTTCAAATACTCTACAAACAGATAGATATACAAAAAAAATCGGAATATACATATCTACAAAACCAGTAACATAACCAATTTCAAATACTTAGTGGTACAAACCGCAATGTGAATGACTAAGTCCAGATACTATACTGCAAACCAGGATAGTGTGTTGGGGTCAAAACTGCGATTGTTTCAAAATACAGAAATAACTTACAAACCTCAAAATGTAGAGGTGATCAAAAGTGCATTTGTTCAAATAGTAGCATGAAAAGCGAAATGGAGCTAGTGGACAACTAAAGAGCAGTAATGATATGATGTCAACCAGGAACAAAGATTATAGATTTGACGTGGGTTACCGAAACGACAAGGATGGAGATGACTAAACTAATATTGCGAAAATTGTCGACGGGTATCGAGCTATGTGCCGACGAAATAGAGTGAAGGGACAATCAGGAAGTCACGCTAATCTTTTAACAACAGAATAGACTTTGCGAGGTGGTAGAAGGTGAATCTCGAATTGTCTGCGTGGATTGTTACGATGTAGGGAGAGGTCGTTGACAATTTATAGAAAAGTGTTTGTGTGTGACAGTAAAGGCAGCCTAAGAGTATTGAAAATAATTCTTGTGAATTTCTTAAAGTATGAGCAACGCTCCGCTATGCCATGGCCACGGAGCAGATGCATGATCTGGGGGACAATAGTGAGGTTGGGTTTTTGTTGGATTGTGCGGACTTGTTTTAAGATGTATGTAGGTAGTGCACGGAACATTGTGTTAAATCGAGCAGGAAGGGAGCGATTTTGGGATTCAGTGTAGGTGAGATGTGTCTTGCGATGAGCTCAGAGATGTGGTGTGTGTGAGAAGGGTTAAGAGTGGTGAGTGGCGCGATATATTGTTGGTGCGCTCAGGGGCGTACAGTGATAATGGCACGGAGGTGGTAGGTAGTTGACTCCATGAGGTGGAATTCAACGGAGTTGGCTAGACTGCGCGAGCGTTGTTGTGGGCTTTTAGTGTGGCGGTATACGTGAGTGGGTAAGGTGTGGGTTGTATGTGATGGAGGCTTATTATTGGTTAATAGACACGAGAAAGAGAATACGTTCATGGATAGAAATTTGCGGATTAGATACGGCGTATGCATGTAGTGGGAATGACGCTATGAACCGTGATAGTTGAGTAGGGCTGCGTGGTTAATTATAATACAAGATGGCAGGGTTGGTGTGTGTGGATTGCATTATGTTAGACGCCACCGCTGTTTCTAAGTTGGCCGGATATGGGGTTGGTTGGAGATATGTTGGTGAGAGTTAGTTCGAGTAAGGGAGCCAGTTGAGCGATTAGGTGAGAGTGCATTAGATGGATGGTGAGAGAATTTAGGTGGAGTGAGCTAGAGAGATGAGATGGGTGGTGATGGTGGTAGGTTAGGTGTTTTAAGGGGCTGATAGCTGAGGTGTGATGCGTAGTGGACTGGGTTATACGTCGGGACGGTGAGGTGAGAGATTGTGATGTGGATTATTTTTATGGTTGTTGTGAGTTCAGTAGGTGATCTTAGGGGAGCATGGATGATTTTTCTGGGTAGCCTGTGGTGAGTTGGATATTAATTGGGATCGGAAGTTTAGATGGTCAAGGAGGAGCTCGTTGTGAGCAAGGTATCTAGTGGAGTCACGCGGGACTTTGTATCGGGTAGTTATTGCAGGGTCTATAGATGTTGCAGGCGCTACTGTGATTGTCGGTTGTGGTCTTGTTTTGTCTGTGGTTCGTTAAGTATTGCAGTTGTGTTAAGTGTCTGACGTTGGGCGGGGGTGTGTGTGTTAAGGTGGTAGATGTTTGACTGGTTGAGTGTTAGGTATATTCGTGGTGGTGTGATATTGTGCATGTGAGTGTGATGGGAGATTGTTGTAGCAGTTATTGACAGTGTGGGAGAATCGCGGAGTATAGGTCTTGACGGATTGGTTTGTTATGTATTATAGTAGTATATGCAGGTGCATAAGTATATATAGTGTACTTGGATTAGTGGTTGGAATCCGCTGGAGTGTAGCTGCGGATGGTCGCGGTGCTCTAGGTGTGGTGGTAGGATAAGGGGTGTGATGGCGACGAGTATCGTTCGTGGCGGGTGTCGATGCGTTATGGTGGCTGATCGCCGCTGTCATTAAGTGTATATAGACTAGTTAGGTGAGTTGCTGTGCGTAGTAAAATATGTGAGTGTCGAGTCTCGAGATTAGAACCTTGTAAATTTGCTTTCGAAGAAACAGAAGTTAGCATGACTTATACATGTAGGTAGTAATGAAAAGTGCTAGGACGGGTGGACGGGATGCCGCAAATAAATATGGTTATAAGAAGCAAAGGTGGTTCGTTTCTTCTCCGGTCGTCAGGGCGTTAGTGTTAGTGCAGAATTAAAGCGCATATCACTAGGAGAACTTGTAGGAATAAATTGAAGCTAGAATTGGTGTGTATGCGAGTCAAAATATTGGCGAAAACAGAATTGGGAAAGATGACATTATCTTTTACTGATAACTGTTCCAACAGGAATTGGATTGCGAGCAAAACGGAGATTCTCAAAATCGAAAGTTACCATTTTAAAATAACGCCAAGAAATGTGACGTAACACCATTAAATTTAATGAATTGCACTATCAGTCGACAAAAAGATGAAACCGTGGTTCTAATTCAAAAAAAATTACTCTATGTACAAACGAAAATCAGTACGGAACGGAATCCAAATTGTATAAATACATAATGTATCAGCAAGCACGCATAAAATTAGCAAACTATAAAGTTTATAAATAGTATGCAGTACGTACTAATGAGAAACAAAAAAAGACTAAACATAAGTTAAAGTGCACGTGTTATGATAGAGTTAAAAGCCAAGATCATTGGGAGCTGCGATACATGATCAAATATATTATCTAATAACAAAAGAGAAATATACCAAGATTAAGAAATACTATTTGTAGCGGCATGAACGATATTCAATATATAAGACTAATCAAATTCTAAATACATACTTAGAAACAAAATAGGACAAATAATTCATAATACAGTACTTACAGTTGACACAAAAGATTGGACAAACGCCATATTCAAAAATAAACAGTGTTACTTAGCGTAAGGTGGAGGTTGAAACAAATATGACAAGAGTCGCCGTATGTTTCAGAGATAATTTGCACTTTACTTACAACAAAATAAATACTAACAAACCAAGTTGTTTGATCTCTAGTATAACTAGCGAGAGTATTTACGAATTATTGCAAAACAAAAAATGACGAAACGCAATCAAATACATAGTTACAAACAAAAAAATAGACAAACAAGGTTTTAAAAAGATGACATATTCTTTAAAGTGAAAGTGAATGGTCTAACATAAGCCAATCAAAATACATACTTACAATAAAAAAATGACAAACCAATTAAATACAAACATTTACAAACAAATGCCAGGATGGTTTAAAAATAGTTATAATTATAAAGAGGTTCAAGAATAATAACTAAAATCAATAATTCAAGTATAATAGCGGGCAAGCTTTGATCAATTCTTGGGAGGGAGTTTAACCAATAAATGGCAACACTTCATCAAGTACAGACATGTCTTATAGTAAATCAAATGGTAGAAACCGAATTGTAAAATAGCAATATCATTCCATAAAAAAATGTTTTAGAATATTCTACTAATCTTCAAAATAACAGGTGCAGCAGTACATGTACCGAAAAATGGACAAAAAGACCAATGTCAATACAATAACATTCTTTACAGAAGAAAACGTTACACACCAATTCAAAATTACAACTGACAAACCAAAAAATACAACCCGAGGGTGATCTAAAATAAAACATATTTACCGCGAAAGCAAAAGAAAAATCAATTCAAAATACCTACTTACAAACCATAGTATTACAAACCAATTCCAAAAAAAATTCTTGGCAAAGGGAAAAATAACTATAAATTTAAAATAGCATAGCTTACAAACGCCAAAATGATCAACCAAATCAAGATACATACATACAAAAAAATATGACGAGTCCAATTATAGAAATTACATAGACTGTAATGCAACATTAGTATATGGACAAACCAATTCAAGAATATAAAAATACGGGGTGGCAAACAAAAAATATGGCAACAATTTGATATCCATACTGGAACAATCCAAAATGACAAAACAATTAAAATAATGGCTTTACTTACAAAGGCAAAAATGACAAACGAATGTTCAAAATATAAGTGATGTGAAACCAGCTAGTAGTTCACACCAAGTTCAGGAAATATCATACTTACCAACAGAAAATGATAATTGTCCAATTCAAAATAGACGATAGTTTAGAAACAAAAGAATACAACACCAATTGTTTAAAATACATCATTTACAAACAAAAATGCCAAACCAATTTTCAAATACATACTAACAAACAAAAATGAACAAGACCATTTAAAAATAGCATATTACAAACCCAAAATTGACAATCAGATGTAATTGCCTGGATTCAAGAAATAGCTGTACTTATTAATCCGTTGTGATAAAAGAAATGACAAATGGCTGAAGTTCAAAATGTAGTTATTACTACAACAAAAGATGGACAAAGTGCGACTTAGAAATATAATACGGGTTGGCGCATATCCTGAGCAGAAAAAAAGTAAAACCAATTCAAATACATAACTTTAAACCAAAATGCATAGGGAATTACCAATCAAATATATACCTGTACAAAACTAAATGACAAATCCAATTCAAAATACATACCTACAAACTTAAATTCACAAAGCCAATTGGGGATACATCTTTGCAGAACAAAAAATGGACGAAAGATGATAAAATAAATTACTATACATAACCAAAAATGAAAAACAATTTCAAATAGATACCTTTAAAGCAAAAATGTAAATCACATTCAAAAAGCATATCTTACAGACTAAACACGTGACAAAATCCAATTAAAAATACCATACTCAAACCAAAAAAGAAAACATCAAAACTGTAATCCTATTGTAACCTAGTACGATGACATTTAAAATATAATACCTACCTACAAATTAAAAATGACCAAACGCAATTCAAAATACATAAGTTACAAAATATAATACTAATTCTAATCGTAAACAATATTTACCCTAGCAAAAAACAATACAAATAAAGGATTAAAATACTCCACTCCACTCCATCTCCACCAACTTAAAATTACAACAACTTTTAAACCACTAATGACAAACCATTCAGAAGGCATACTTACAATCTAATGGCAAATATATAAAAAATTCATACTTACAAACCAAAAATGAAAAACCAATTAAAAATACATACACAAAACCAAAAATAGCAAACGCAATTCAAAATACAGTCTCACATAACCAAATATGACAAACCCTTTCAAAAAACATTTTTACAAACCAAAAATTCCAAACCAATTCAAAATATGTACAAAACAAAAATAACAAACAATCGAAAATTACATCCTTTACAGAACCCGAATTAAACCGCTTCAAAATTATCATATGTTTGCAGACCAAATGGCAAAACGCAATTCAAAATACAGTACTTCAAACAAGAATGTCAAACCATTCAAATTCAGGTATTTGGCTAAAACCAATAATGGACAAACATCTTCATAAATAATACATACAAAACAAAAATGACAGAAGTCAAATCAAAATACATAACATAATAATAATAATAGACTTTATTCAAAACCACATACAAAAATCCAAGAATACATGACTTGCAGAACCCGGATAATCCTTTGGTACTATACTACACTACCTTATATGCTAAAAATGATATTGGACTGAATACCAACTTACAAAATAAAAGAAATGACAATAGAGCGGTGTATCCAAGAAATGACAAACGCGATAGTGACGAGGAAGGAATACAGTTCTCAAACATAAAAATACGTAAATCATATTCAATAATACAAGTACTGCTTGTCGATAGTTTACGATACGAAAAAGAATATGATAGACAAAGGTCTTAAAAGGTTGTATGCGGTCAGTATCAGAAATAAACAGACGGATCATGTGGAAATGTGGCCCGTAGTGGAAGGTCGTGTGGGTACGAAGTTTGGTTGGGCGCGTTGGTATATATTTTTAGTGATAAATAACTTTGATGGCATAGTTGGAGCGGCATGACCAGTGTGGTAATATTTGGCCGGTGAATATGTGTCTGTGGTTTGTACTCGTGTACCAGTAGAAGGATCGACAGTTTGTGCATGCTAAGTATAGGGATACTAAAAGCATGTGGTGGAAAAAGTGAGCTCAATACTCATAAATGATCATGAACACTTTTCGATCGGTACCTAACCTAATGGTGTTTGTAGACTCTTTCTGGAGGAGGATGTTAGTTCCGTAGTAAACAGTATTATGAGGAGTCTAGTGAAAGGCATTTCATACGAGTGGTAGCGCACGTAACAAATGCATGCCGTCATACCAGGTGTTTGCTGTCGTGGGGGTCAGTATACTTGTATGTGGCATAATGTATGTAGGCAGGTCGTTAAAATGACCCAAATTCGAGGGAAAGTTCATGTGAGTGTGTTTGATCGAAATTTCATGAATTGCTGTACTTAGAAATAGACTTAGCGAATAACGGCTACAGTCGGTAAGATTTGTGAGGTCTACACGTAGAGATAAATTACATAGTTGCGGTACTTTATAAAGGTGCCTGAAAGAAATGGAGACAGGAACAGAGAAGAATGGGTATGCTGTAGTTGGTCAGTAGCTATGTTCACTTTTGAGAGCGAGGACGAGAACGGCCAAGGTAAAGTAGCGGATGATGGTTTGACATGGATTATAAGCGGATTTCGGCGGATTATAGTGTAACCAAGATTGTTCTCAAAATTACACTTTTACGGTACTGCAAAATAAATCAATTCGTATAAGTACGTGTCTGGTGAGTTCATTAAACTTAATAGGACATAAACGTCGTTATCGTAGCATGGAACGCAATTTCAAAATACAGTACCATTATAGTTCCAATGAAATATATTAGAAAATAATATAGCAATATATTTTAGCAACGTGCTGGATATTATGAACCTAATCTTGTAATATATTCCTATTTTACAAGAGAAAGGAAATAATAAACGACAAAAAAAATTGAAATAAATATCTCACTAATAAACTAATAAATAAAATATTAACCTAAGATAAAATATTATGGGTCCGACAATATAATAAATTAACAAATATTATATTGAAGAAACCTTTTAATAAATGATGAGCATAAAATGCTTATAAAAAAACGTTAAGACAAAAATGCAATACTACAAGATCTAATCTTAATATCCCAACCAGGTGATACAGATATCAACCGACTGCAAATATTAACAAAAGATATCACTGGACAAATTAAACAAAACACTTTAAAATAAATAAATACATTTACTTTAAAATAAATATTAAAAGTTCAAAGGTATCAAAGTTAAACTTTATCTTAAAATTTCAAAATGCAAGACAAAATGCATCAAATAAATAATCAGATAAATAACATTGTACTTACTAAGACTCATCGATAGGTGGGTGCAGCATGGATACACTTCCGGTACACAATTAAATCGGATGTGAATAATTTAATACACCAAAACAACACTTAAAATAAATTTAAAAACCCAGAAACACATTATAAATCATTTTGAACAACATTAAAACACTAGATAAAAATATTAATTAAATAATACAAATAATTTCAATACAGAAGACGCACATATAAATTACAGGTATTCAGACTAACGGTAAAGCAGACGATGTTACATAAGCGTCGTTAAAGATGGTGTTCCACACGTACATAGCATTACACAGCTGATCTCAACAAGAATGTGGATAATAATCGTTCCCAACTGAATTGCATGACATTTTATATCAGATAAAATAATCTATGATACCTTTAAGCCAATAAGGATTCAATATTAAATAGTAAGATAAAACATATATATATATATATATATATATATATATATATATATATATATATATATATATATATATATATATATATATATATATATATATATATATACCTTTTGTTCTCATTCAGCAGGATTTATTTACCTTTCTAATTACAACGAAATAGGTGGAGTTTATTTGGCAACATCTTACTATTTCAAAATAAAAAAAAATAGAAATTCACAAGTCTTGAAATTCAAAAAGAACACTTCTAATATTAAAAGTGAGCTCCTCAACTTTTAACATAATAATTAAATAAAAAACGTTAAAGCTTCTTTTGCTTTAAAATATATACAAATATGACCTTTACAACTTACAAATTATTTTGTTGCAAAATTTTATTCCTAAAATATATTTTAACCAAATAATAATAATAATAATAATAATAATAATAATAATAATAATAATAATAATAATAATAATAATAATAATAATAATAATAATAATAATATCAATTGCTCCTTGCCTTTATATTTTTTACA
>JABUQX010006170.1:40000-50000 GCA_015478945.1 Trachelipus rathkii
TGGGAAGAAGTGATCACCCGCAAAACTAGCCTGGAGTTACCAATGTCAACACAATTATCGTGCTGCAGATACACACCTATTTGTGCTACGAAGGCGTTCGTAAAAGGTGGTGGTACGCGAGTGGATAAGTCCCTCGAGCAACTTGCTCGGCTGGGTCCTATAAGGATTAGAATAAAGCACAAATCGCCTCGCAAAAGATAGAGGGGTCAAGTGAAACTGGGAAAGTACAGAAACATGTTTATTAAGCCTTTTTGGCGTTGATCGATCCTGTCTCCAAAAAGCCGGGTGAAACAGAGCTTCCCCCCCAGATATGAGACATGTATCCATTACATTGGGGCGGATGAGACCTTTGTATTAGCGGAGCAATCTGAGAAAAGATAGAAAGTCTCCATCAGTCTAAACAGGAACTTGCCAGTTCTTATGGCCACCCTAACAATCGTTGTGATGTGGAGTTTCCAAGCAATTATTGTTTGTTCATGTTATAGGCAAAAGGATGTTTTATATTGCAACAGGAAGACGGGATAGATACCGTCGAAAGAGCCAGGAAAGTTAGAAGGTATTTTGAGAAAGGAGATTTGTAATGAAGTTGGGTTTTTAAAGATTTGAATTCACAATGTTATTCTTATCCATCAGCGAGAAGTAAAATTTCGGAAAGATAAGACGAGAGGCAATTCCAGATAGTAAAAAGTGGAGTAGAAATCTATTATGAGTTAAAGATATGATGGGTTCGAGTCGTATCGGGAATACGAGTAGGATTGAGTTAGAGGTGGAGGGTGAGAAGACATTAATGAAAGAGATAGGATATAAAAGTAAGGAGAATAAGACAGAGGCCTTGAGGAATCACCACTTATTTGATAGAAAAGAAGAATGAAAGCGCCCATTAGCAATACAGCCGATATGAGCGATGAAAGAAAGCTAGATATAATAAGCAAAGAGAAGGAGGAACCAAAGGAGGGGCTTGGAGGCAGTGACGCGTGCCATACTCGGTCAAAATGCTTTGGATATGTCCAAGCGGCCACCAACCCTAAGTGTCTCCCGTAGTTTCCTAAGAGCGAAAAAACGCGATAAAATCGGTTTAGATAGGAATGGTTTATATCTGCAGTAGACTTCGGCAAACGAGTAGCGTACTGTGGCGATCGGGGAGTGAGTTTCCAGATGATCTAAGAATGGAGTTGAGGAAGGGTTTCAAAGATTCTGTAGATAAGATACAACGTGGAGCTTACATGGGCGATATGGTTAGAATGGTCAGAGCGGCTTCTCTTTTTTCGGATTGGCTGAACATATTCGCGCTTCAACACTGAAGGGAGGGAAAGTGCTAGATATTGAGACATAGAGATATAGTTTGAGCGAGGGGCCGAAGAGAGTAGCCTTTCAGTTGGAGAATCTTAGCATACACATTATGATCATAGATCGAAATAAGAGGAGGGGGAAAGCAGACTTTACAGAAGTTGCTAGAGATGAAAGATTTGTCAGTAGGAGAACCAAGGAGGTTAGGCACTTTCGTTTGATGAAAGCCGCTTGCTCGTCGTAAGAGTATCCCTGCAAACGATTTCTAGCTGAATGAAAAATTAGCGAGAGTTGATAGGGAACGAGAATTTTTCCACACCATAGGCAGTGTCTCTAGCCTGAATGGGCCAGAGAACAAGCACGATCAATCATGGATTATGAGAAAGGAAAGATTTAGTTTTAGAAGGGATGAATGAGGAAAGGAAAAATTTAGCTTGAAGAAGGAATGAAACTGCCCATCCCATCACGATTACAGCTCCCTCTTATCTTTTAAATCTTTATACATCCATCATTATTCCTTAATTGAGGTAGCCAATTGCTATCATCTGGAAAACGTTGAAACTTACATTTAAAAATGCTTAGCCGGTTTCTCCCTCTGCTTCGCTTTTCGATTACACTTCTCATGAAATATTTACAACATCCAACAATAACAACAGCCAAATTTAACATTGAAAATAAACTTGTTTAAGAGATACAGAAACATCGACTTAAGAAAAAAAAAATTTTTTTTTAGCGATTCCTATACATCGATACTTAGTTACTTTCGTAAGCGATATCGATAGCGATACATGTATTTAAGTACTTTTTAAAATTTGAAAGTTGTTATTTGTTATACACTAAGTCTTCAAAATATGGAATATAATAAAGATTAAATACATTACATTTCAATTTAATTTTTGGTTACTAATTAACTATTTATTTTATGTTGGATGAGCTTAATCTTATTAATATCGCAGAGTACACAGCTAATGCGATTATTTATATATTTTCAACCCCTGGACCCTCCTGTCATAAGCCTTTATGTATTATTATATAATATAGATAATATATTATTTATTTATATATTTTCAACCGTTATTATATATAATTATATATATTAATTATATAGGTGGTTAATTGAGTGGGTGTTAGGTATGTGTAATCATTGATTTGTTGTGTGTGTATGTGTTTTGTGTGTTATGGTGTGTTGTGTGTAAGTTGTATATGATTTTGAGTTGGTGTTTATATATATTTGTGTTATAGGGGTGGGTGATGGTAGAGAGAGAGAGGGTGTGTGAGAGAGAGAGAGGAGAGAGAGAGAGAGAGAGAGAGAAAAATGAAAATTTTTAAAAGACTATTTTTTTCAATTAATTCGTTCATCGTCATGCTCATCGTCATCGTCATCGCGCAAAAATTTGCTCTAATCGTATCGTCATCTGGCATCGGCAGAAAATATTTCTATAATCGTCCCTATCACTTGAATATTATAAGTATTATATATATAGATATATTATATATATATATATATAATATTAGTATATATATTATATATATGGATAGATATATTTGATATTATTTATTATATATATTATAATTATTTATTATGTTATATTATATATTATTATTTATATATATTATAATTATTTATATAGTTATATAATATATATATAGTGATGGAGTGGAAACTGAAAATTCTTGCATAATCGCGGTTTGCGGTTTTCTTGCGGTTAATAAAATTTTCAACAAATTCCCACGGTTGCGGTTTTTTTTTGCGGTTTCTTATAGATTTTTCAACGAAACGTCTGTTGGGTTGCTGGTTGGCGGTTTCGTTTGCGGTTGCTGTTTGTGCTCAATAAAAACAAAATTTTCACTAATTTATTTTGTTTATCTGATACTTTACTAATCCTACGTATACTACATACTACTACTACTACTACTACTGACTACTAAATACTTAATTAATAATAATTAATTAAATAATAAGATAATTAATAATAATATAATAATAATAATAATATATTTATATAAGTAATTTAATATTCTTCAATTATTGATTATTTTTATATTATTGATTATATTTTTTATTATATTATTTGATTTATTATTTATGTTATTTTATTATTATTATATTTATTGATATATATATTATATTATTATATTATATTATATTTATTATTGATTATTTTATTTTATTTATTGATTATTTATTATTATTAATTTATTTTAATAATTTATTTTATAATTTTTAAATTTTTTTTTTTTTATTTATTATTATTATTATTATTATTATATTTATTATTATATTTATATATCTTAAATTATATTTGTTAGAATTTTCATCAATACTTTAGAGATACTCATCCTCAGTTTGTTTCTCAGTCTAAGGTTCTGCACTATAATTAGTTTTATTTTTCCATAATTTAACAATGAATTCAACCCGTCATTGACATTAAGCCAGTTTTTGACCCTCTTATAATAAACACTGCATCAATATGACATTTAACCGCTATGTTATTTCAAGTAAATATTATGCAACACAAACTAAAGGCAGCGTTCAACCTAACTTTGTATTTCCACCTTTTATATCGTTCACATCAACTATCATTGGAACATCCTTCTTTATCACTTATTTTTGTTCAGTCTACTCGTATGCGATATATGATATGCCTATATTGCCTTTTCAACATAACTTGAAGTATGGGATGATTTTCTTCTTTGGCATAATAATCATTTCTGTTGCTCGATAGTCGAGTAATATTTTGATCTTGAATTATCATTGTCCCAAGGCTTAATTTTTTTGATAGCATTCCCTTAGAGTTTGAGATTTACGTTTTGCCTCAATTTCATTTTTTGCAGAGGTGTCTCTTTTTCTTTTTCTTTTTTCACTTTCTCTCTTTCTCATATAATACCTTTTCTTTATCACTAAGTTCTCTATATTCATTTCTATTCAACGATCGTAGGTCATTTTTTTAAATTAGCTGTGCTTCTTCCTTTGCGAGATAGGGAAGTATTGCACAATTTTCCATTTAATATCACAAATTCACAAGAAAAACTCCCACCACACTCTCTTTTCTCTATCCGTAACACTCATTTTTTCTTCCTGTGAGAAAATTAAGAAACGCAAAGTTCCGATTTATTTCGTGAAATGTTTTTCTATAATTAGGATATTTATAATTTCTGAAAAAAAAAAACTGAAAGAATCATATTACGTACTCTAAGTCTAAGGTATAAATAGTATTTTGAAAACTAACTTCTGACAACTGCAGTTGCGGGCTGTGAAGACCAGTTGGGCAATCCGCGGTTGCGGTTTGCGTTTGCGGTTTCGGGTTGCTTCGCATTTTCCGGTTTGCGGTTATTTGGCTCTATTACTAATATATATATATATATATATTATATATATATATATATTATATATTATTTATATATATATATATATATATTATATATATATATTATAAATATTATATATATATATATATATATAATAATATATTTATATAGTATATATATATATATATATATAATATAATAAATGATATTATATATAATATATAATATATTCTTTCTTTCTTTCATCAAGAAAAAAATAGTTGCTGGAATTGTACAGTTAATACAATTTTTAGCTCTTTCTTGTGATTGTAACAAAATGAAAAGATATCATACGGTTGTTAATTACAGTTACTGCATTGCAAAAGTGGTTTATAAGTAGTTGGGAAAATAATAACGGGAGTATTGTTCAGACTTTACCAGTGGAGTACATGCAAGATTGACGCATAACTGTTAAGTCTGATGGTCAGTAGAGAGCATAGGAGGAAACATGAGACTGGTGCAGAAAGGTGTGTCGCACGGGTACCTTCTCAATGGAGGGAGGATGTGATTTTGAAGGTTTCAGAAGAGCAGTTCCGTTATAATAGCGATGAAATAAAGAGAGTACCGCAGACAATCGATTCTATAAGACAAAAAGCACTTCAGACTCAACCATTTGAAAAGGAGCTGTGTGAAGTGAATCACGTCCCAGATTGCTTGAGGTATTACTCTATACGGGGCGAACGACGGAATATAAAATCAAACAACTGAGGGGGCAGTGAATAAAATTTCTGAATGTGGCCTCAAAACACCCAACCTTTTAGAAGGCATGTTTAAAAAGAGAAAGTCATATGAGCCATTTTCAATTAAAGGCTCGAGAAAAATAAATACCATAATTTAAGGCAGACGAAGATGTTGAGTATATGTGTTTTTTAAAGAAGAAGCTGTGTGAAAGATTATGTGGAGTGGAAAGGTGGAGGAACTGAGTTTTGAGTAAATGAAAGCATTCTTGTTCTCAATGCCCGAAAGAAAATTCGAGAAAGATGAGATGCTAGTTGATCCAAGGGTGCCTCCTAGCGTGAGCTAATTGTTGTTGAAAAGGCCGTCTATCAAAATGAGGAGAGAAATGTAGGGTGAAATCGGTCGCGCATAGGAGTGAATATGTGATGAAGCAAAAGAGAGAGGTCTTTTATGAAAGATAGAAAGAGTAGAAGATGGTACAAGGCCTTGAGTAACTCAACTATTAATAGCTTTAAGGATAAAACCGGTGGCATTCACCAAAATATTGAAGAAGAGGACCAAGAAAACAGGAAAAAATGATGAAAGAAGATTCTCCAGTACAGCGGCTTCTTACAAAGCCGCAGTGGCTAGCAGAGAAAAGATTAGAAGAATTGGAGATGTGTTTAAATCTTCCTTCTAGGTAAAGATTCGATGAAACTTAGATAGACAAGATAGTTAGAGAGATTTGGCGATAGTTGAAGGGATTGAGATTGGTTCCTTTTTTGTACAGGAGCACCTTTCCGGTCAGAAAAAAGGCAAAGTAGAAGACAGAGATCGAATTTAATTTAACAAGCAAGGAGTGCAACTTGAAAGCACAAATTTTGAGAACTATAGGAGGAATACCATCAGAACTGTAAGCTTTCTTAGTGCTAAGCTCTGAAAAAGCAGAAATAACACCATTTGAAGAAATTACTATATTAGCATAAATATGTTGGAGGGAGATGGAGAAGAAGGAATAGCACTGGAATCGTCTAAGGTGGAATTAGAAGGAAAGGTTTGAGCAAAGAGTTCAGCTTTAGTGGAAGGTTAAACGGCAGTTATGCAAGGAGAAGAAGCAAAGTTAAGAGTTAACATTTTTTGAAAAATTTCAAAAACGTCGCGAGGAAGAGGAGCCAGTAAGATAATTGCATTTTCTACTGAGAAAGAATTTTTTAGTGCCATTGAGAATAGATTTTGCACGATCTTGGGATAAGTTCCAAGGGTTTCTGAAATTTGAAGATGACATTAATTCCAAAAGCAGCATCCCTGTGGCTAATAGAACGAGAACAAACAAAGCTAAACCAAGGTTATATAGGTTTAGTTGAAGGTAAAGATCATGGGGTGCACGCCTCCATGCCAGAGAGAATTAGCTCGCGCTTTACCCACTCCGAGGGACCCTTTCCTAAGCGGATAGAGAGTCATTCCATGGGAATCAAAGTTCCAACGTACGACCACAAGTCCAACCTGTTAGCAGCACCGAAGTGTCAAAAACGTTTTTTGCCTTGCGAAAGACTTGAAGAGATTGAAAGAAGAGATATAAGAGTGATCGGAGGAACCCATAGGAGGAAAGAATATAACAGAATCAGGATAAGAATTAGAGAATTTAGGAAAAGTCTAGAGCTAGAATGTTGGGTTCATCCCAAAGACGATCAGAGATACGTATATGGAGCAGAACTAACTGTTCGAAACGACGGTAATTTTGGATTAGAAGGTGGTAGCAAGTTCATCAACTTTATCTTGAGAGTCAGAGGAGAGCAAATTTGTCGTGCGGTGGAACGTTGAAATAAACCGAATAGAATGATTGATTCATGAGAAATGTGAAGAAGAGTAAAGAATGTTGTTTTAATTATTATGACAAATTAGCTGACCCGAGCCACATATATAGAGAGACTCATCGGCGATCATAGAATATTTCGGAAAACTTCCAAATCAAAAGACCATGGGGAACAACATCATTGCACACATTTGGTACAAACTGGCCTTTGGCATGAAATTGAAAGAAGAAAATATAAGAGTCAACAAAGTACAGGTTTGAAGTCTAGAACGCTCAAAAACGCTAGTTTCGTTAGGAATAAATAGTAATGTTTAGAGGAGGAGAGGGTGATGTCCAACAAAATGAAAATTAGTTTAAAACCGAGAAGTTGTCAGAGAAACTTTATGAAGAAAATGGGGATTTACCGAACATCAAAACAGGCCTGGCATTCCCGTGAACCGACACTGAGACCAACTCCTTCAGCCGACAAGAGCGTCAATGGCCGTTTAATGGTGATGAGTATTGAATTGAGGGGGTATTAAGGTGGGCTATTTTTGGTAAACGCTTTCCTGTTTTGAGACTAATCGTCGGTGCTCTTGCGCCATGTTTATTACCGATTGTTTTGTTTTCTTTTTATAGAAGTTATAGTGTTGTGTCGTTGTATTGTATTATGGGTGTAGTTGACAAGGCGAGAGTTTTACGTTCCATTGTAAGAAGATATTGTGGTCGATGAAACACAAGATAGGGTTAAGGAGCATATATATTGGGTACTTGTGGAGGTGCTCATGGTGATTGGTATACTTAGACCACTCTTCTTATTATACCAAATTTGATGGGTAATCTATCGCTTCAGGATGGAGCCACTGTTCCTCCTCCTTCTTCATATTATGTTTATTTAATATAGTATATAGTATTATATATATTATATTATGTGTTTATTATTTATTAATGTGATTATATTATTATATGATATATGATATTATATGTATTATATTGTATATTAATGGTAGTATGATATTATATATTGATTTATGAAATATGCATGGGTCGGATGGTGTTTGCTGTGCCGGGTCGGTGCGTGGTTGGTTTTGTTGTCTGTGTAGTGATGTCAATATTTTGTGTTCATGCGATTTGCGGTGCGCTGTGGTCCGCTCTCCGGTTGTGGTGCGGTGGGTTGCGTAGTTACCAAAAGCGATGGTGCGTGTGCTGGTGCGTGTGTGTTAGCGTATAAGATGGACGGGTGGTGTGGTTCGGTTCGGTTCGGATGCGGCGGGCGCAAAATACGGTGCACGGCCAACACTATATATATAATAGTATAATATATTGATATATATATTTATTATATATATATATTATATATATTATATTAGTATATATTATATATATATTATATATATATTTATTAATATTAATATATATATAATTATATAATATAAAAATAGAAAATATATATAATATGATTAATTTACTGTTTTTAAGTATATCTATTTCGATTTTTCATTTTGGTGCAAGTCCCAAAAATGTTTATGGATGAAAAATAATCCGGACAATTGGGATAAGTTTAAGCTCTATTGGACATGGCGAACCAGATGCCATAATGGCCCTAAAGTTTGGTATGTTGTGTGTGAGTTTGGTAGTGGTTGTTGCCAAGTGGTTGTTAACTGGGGTTTTGGGGGTTTTGTTGGTGTGTGTGTGTTGTGGTATGGTGAGATGGGTGATTTTATGTATTGAGTTGACTCTCATCTCGTGAGTAGTTGTGTTGTCTTTTTCTCCATAAAATCACCGTCTCCCCCTCCCCGTTAATCCGAAACAGTTTAAGGTACTGCCTTCTAGGTAGATTCATTTTGAAATGTATTTTTTCTTTAAAAATGATTTAAACACCTTTCCTTATCAGAAGTTAAGTTTTGGAGTGTTTCACTTTTTGAATGAAAGGCCGAGATATGATTGGGTAAGAAAATAGGTGGTATTTCTCCCATATATGATAATCATAATATATTATTATTATATATATTATATATTATATATATATATATATATATATATATATATATATATATATATATATATATATATATATATAATATATATATATAATATTATAAATATATATTATAGTATATTATATATATTGAATACATGTAATGCATAGAAGATTTTTTGTATATTTAAATTTTGTTTTATTCATTAAACCTGAGGCATGAAGAAGGGTTAAAACTTATCTCTTCAGTAAAAACATTTTCATTAGACCTTGAGGAATGACATATATTTAACACGGAAAATTATACAATAATGAAATGTAATAAGAAAACAAGGTTAATTGGTCAATAAAAGTGAAATATCAAATTTATTTATTTATTTTAGTAGTATACTAATGCAAGGACGAAGGACAATAAACGATCAATATGACAGTGGTTTTGAAAGGGTGGCTTTCGATTCGTCGAGATACAAACGGCGACATTCTGCTACCACCTGAAGAAGATACTGCTTTTGCTCCTCATCTTTTGTGACACTATTATTATAATCTTGTATCAATTTGACCCCTCTTTCAACTGTATCATATACAACCTTTAATTTTCCGACTATCTTTTGTCATTTTAAATAGTGTTGATTTTCAAGCCAGGCGTCTGGATCGTGACTGAGAAAATCTGTGGGTATCTTGAAACGATGAAAAAAAGGCCAAGCTATGTTCTGAGACAAAATAATCAAGATCAATATTATCTACCTTGAATAATTTTTCTGCAGCTTCCATGCGGATTTGAAATTTTATTATTCTATCGTAATCATCAAGTTCATCAATAGTATATGTATGTATTTTTGCGGCCGATTTTCCTTTTACATTTTTTGATACTTTTTATCAAATAAACTAAAGCAAACCAGTTCTGGGTTTAAATATCTCGGGTGATTTAAATATTTACC
>JABUQX010006170.1:62500-67500 GCA_015478945.1 Trachelipus rathkii
GTTTCGGAGAAGGGGTGCTGGTTCCTTCCAGATAGGAAATTTTCTTAGAAGGATGAAATTTGCATAATGTATAGAAGATGGAAGAATGAGGAAGGAGGAATGAGGAAGGAGGAAGAAGGAGGAATGAGGAAGGAGGAAGAAGGAGGAACGAGAAAGGAGGAAGAATGGTGTTTGGAACCCCCCGGAGGAGGGTCCCCAACTGAAATAAAAGAAGTAGAAATGCACGGAGTGCATAAGAGAAGAAGAAGAAATGCACGGAGTGATAACGGAAGAAGGAGAAGAGGAAGGAGGAGGCAGAGGAAAGGAGACAAGAGAGACAGAGTTGTACAGGCCACCGTGCTGGAGCGTGCCGTGCGAGTAGTAACATTCGTTAGACCTCAGACGACATTTCTATTTTTCAAAATCTCGTTTCTTTTTATAATCATCAACTAAAATTATTGTTACTATTTTTATTTTATAAGTTTCATTTACATTTATTCTTATGTTTTTAATTTTTGCTTTTCAATTTAAATTTTTTAATACTTTTAAATTTTATTTGTTTAAAATATTTTGTTTTACTAAAAAATTATGCTTTTTATGTTTATAACGTAAAAATTAGCATTTTACATACCCTAAAGCAGTAAATCAGTAAATCAGTAAATATAAATCAGTAAATTCAAACTACCATCAGCCACCCTTCATACCCATCTATGATCTATTGATTATTGATCTATTGATCTATGATCTATTGATTCAAGTCATATTTTTTATTAAAATTGTTATGTTTTACATACCCTAAGCAGTAAATCAGTAAATCAGTTAATCAAACTGCCTTCCAGTCACCCTCCTTACCCTTCCATGATCTATTGATCTATGGACTATTGATCTATTGATCTATTGATCTATTGATTCAAGTCATATTTTTTTATTAAAAATTGTTTATTTTTACATACCCTAAAGCTAAATCAGTAAATCAGTAAATCAGTAAATCAGTAAATTCAGTAAATCAGTTAATCAAACCACCCCACTCCATCCTCCTACCAATTCGTGATCTATTGATCTATCGCCATCTATTATCTATTGATCTATTGATCTATTGATCGTATTATCTATTGATTCAAAGTTCATAATTTTGTATAACGTAACAACAAAAACTTTTATTATTTTTGTTTGTTTTCTTTTAAAATATTTTGTTTTTACTAAAATTTATTCATTTTATGTTTATAACTTAAAAAAATTTGCATTTTTACATACCCTAAAGCAGTAAATCAGTAAATCAGTTAATCAAACTACCCTCCAGCCACCTTCACCCATCCTATGATCTATTGATCTATTATCTATTGATTCATTTCAATATTATAAAGTATCTTTTTGTATAAACTACACCAACCCCCCCCTAAAAATAATTCTTGCTGTAGCTGTTGTTGTGAAATGTCGCGTTTGGTTGTTAGCATTTGTTGCAGTTGGATGTTTTTGTTTGTTTGAAATGTTGCTTGGCTGCTTTTTGAAATGTTGTTTGTTGTTTGTTGGTTGTTGTTGTTACTGCTTCGTGTTAGTTGTTGTTGCGGTTTGTTAAATATATCAAAGTTCAAGTAAATGAAAAATATACAACACTTTTCAAACAATCTCTAAAACATTAATGTTAATTACAATTAACATTGTAATATTGAAAACTAAACAAAAATATATATATCTCATCCTAGCCTAACTGACATACAGCATTCATTAACAAGGTAACTAAAATTAGAAGTTTCAACTTACCAGCAGAAGTCAGCATAGCAATCTCAATCTTTACTATACACAACCGCACAAAAATATTTATTATTATATTATTATTATTTATATATTAATATTATTATTATTATTATTATTATTATTATTATTATTATTATTATTATTATTATTATTATTATTATTATTATTATTATTATTATTTATTATTATATTATATTATTATATTATATTATTATATTATTATTATTATATTTTATTATTTTTTTTTGTTATATTATTATCCACAATAATTCTCACAACACCAATAACGCATGCGATCACTTTGCCTGCAGGTCCAAAACTAGAGCATTGGTTGGTAAATTGCTCTCTATCCGACACCTAAACATTACGCAATTTTAGTACGTTCAAGGGATAACCAATCAGAGAACTGTATTTGTTATGCCATCACGGACAGCCAATGAAATTCGAGGAATGACTCATTAATCTTAATATCTTTTGACACATGAGAAGGGTTAACGAGAGTTTATACTTTTGTCCTTACTAAACATATGTTTATATCTTAAACAGTAGTTTTATTATTATTTATTATTATTATTATTATTATTATTATTATTATTATTATTATTATTATTATTATTATTATTATTATTATTATTATTATTATTATTATTATATCAATATTTAAAACTTCAAACCTAACATTACCACAACACACACACACACACACACACACACACACACACACACACAATAATTATAGACACTTTACTTAATACATTAGCCATGCAATCATCGTACTAACTTACTGATCACATGACTGTTATTTCTATGATGTCAAGCAGATGTGTAACATTTTCAAAACGTCGCTGGAAGACATTTACATTTTTCACATGTTAATATAAACATTTCGTTTTGTTATATATTTTCTTTTACGTTTCTATTATTATATATTCACAGTTCGATAAAATTGATTTATTCACCATTTTTTTAACGTTGATTTATCGTAACCGATTATTTTAAAATTAATTATATGTAATTTTAAAAAACTTATTTATTTTGCTTATTCTGTTTAAAAACATTTGTTTTAACTAAAATTTATTTCCATTTTAGTGTTATAACTGTAAAGTAAATTTTGCGTTTTGTCAATACCCTAACAGTAAAACAGTAAATCAATAAATTCAAACCACCCACCCCACCCTCCTACCCTTCCATGATCTAATGATCTATTGAATCTATTGATTCAAGTCATTTCGAGTATCATTTTTTGAGGGCGAAACATAACATAAAAACAAAGTTCTTTATACACGATCAACGGAATAGATATGCTAACGTCAGCAAGTTTTTCCCATTAATAAGCTAACATATACATCACCGTTGAACTGAGAGTGGAGAGTGTACAACAACAAACCTAGGCATACCTTAAAGCACGAATAAACAGCTAACATCAACAAAGTTCCACACTTAACAAACAGTAAGTAAACTAAACATAGCCATGACAAAAACGTACCTAATCACACTTTGTCAAGCATATCTCTAACATATCAATGTTAATTTTACATTAACATTGAATATTTAACAAAAATGTATCATAACATTGTCTAATTGTCATACGAATATATTTAAGGTAACCAATTTTTTACATTAATAAAGCTAACGTAACATAACCTGAACTTAAATATAATGTAACAACGACAAACCTAACAAACCTCACGTATGAAAAATCTGCTAACATTCACAAAGCTCCCTACTTATCAAAGGTAAAGTAGCTAACAACACATACAAAACTCAATGTATCCCAACTTTTCCAACATACAGCAAAAGCTAAAGCAGTATTATCTACAAAATCCCTTAACAAAAGACAATCTTATCAAAGATACCACATCTTTGAACTGTGAAATTGACCACTACCTTCATCAAAATGCAACTCATATCAAATATAACATAACAGTTGAACTATGAATAAACGTAGACATTTGCAAAATTCTCGGGCAAACCTAACATTACTCAGTAAAAACTTAACCTATACCCACATTCTAACATCTTTGATAGATTGGTCATTTGTTAAGGATTTTGTTAATAATACTGTTTAGCTGTGCTGGTGATGTTGGAGAAAGTTGGGATACGATTGGAGTTTTGTATTGTTGTTAGGCTACTTCACCCTTGATAAGTATCGAACTTTGTGAATGTTAGCAGATTTCATACGTGAGATATGTTAGTTTGTCGTTGTACATTATATTTAAGTTCATTATGTTATGTTTAGTTTATTAATGCTAAAAATTGGTACATTTGCATATATTCGTAGGTCTCGTTGATAAATAGACCAATGTTATGCATAAATTTTGTTTAAATTATTAACGAATGTTAATGTAAAATAACATTGATATGTAGAGATATGCTTGACAAAGTTGTGAATAGTTACGTTTTTGTTATGCTATGTTAGTTACTTTACTGTTTAAGTGTGGAACTTTGTTGATGTTAGCTGTTTATCGTGTTTAAGGTATGCTAGGTTTGTTGTTGTACATTATATTCTTAGTTCAGGTGATGTTAAGTTAGCTTTATTAATGAGAAAACTTTGCTACGTTAGCATATATTCGTTGATCAGTGTATAAAGAACTTTATTTTTATGTTATGTTTCCCTCAAAATGATACTCGAAATGACTTGAATCAATAGATCAATAGATCAATAATCAATAGATCAGAGGGTGGGGTGGGTGTTTGATTTACTGATTTTACTGATTTACGCTTTAGGGTATGTAAAACGCAAAAATTTTTTAAGTTATAAAACATAAAAATGAAATAAATTTTTAAGTTAAAACAAAATCTTTTTAAACAGAATAAGCAAAAATAAATAAAAGTTTTTAAAAAATATATAGATTATTTTAAATAAATAAAATAAAAATAAATAAAACTAAAATAAATAAATAAATAAATAACTTTTAACAAAATATAAAATAAAGATAATAGAAACGTTAAAAAAAATATATAACAAAAAAAAAAATATTATATTAAACATGTGAAAAATGTAAATGTCTTCCAGCGACGTTTAGAAAATGTGTTTGCACACATCTGCTTTACATCATAGAAATAGCAGTAATGTGATCAGTAAGTTAGTACGATGTTTGCCCAGTCTAATGTATTAAGTAAAGTGTCTATAATTATTGTGTGTGTGTGTGTGTTGTGGGTTTGTTTGTGTGTTGTGTGTGTGGGTGTGTGGTATGTTAGGTTTGTTATGTTCATATACATATTTGTTGATATAATAATAATAATAATGAATAATAATATAATAT
>JABUQX010006170.1:77500-79509 GCA_015478945.1 Trachelipus rathkii
CATTCGTATAACACCAATGTTGGTGTAGTCTTTAAAAATGTTATCGAGTCTGTAGATTTCGAAAATAATGGTCAGAACCATCAAGAAAAAAAAAAAATAAATAAATAAATAAATAAAATTTCTTATTCTTTTTATGTTTTATAAACTTACAAATTTTACGTTTTACATAGCCCTAAATCAGTAAATCATCTAAATCCAAACCACCATCCAGCCACCATTCCGCTCCCCCATTCCTCCCTACCTCCCCATCTATATTCGTAATTGAATTCGAAGTCATCATTCGAGGTAGTATTTTGGATAAACATAAGCTAAAATCAAGTTCTTTATACAGACATCAAACAATATATGCTGAACCGTAACAAAGTTACATTAATAAAGCCTTACTTAGCATTCATCTGACTATGAGATTATAAACCCACATACCGAACAAAACCTACCCCAATTAAACAGAATAACTGTTACATTAACAAAAGTTTCACCTTAACACCGAGTAAAAGCTAACTAGCCATAACATTCCAAAATCTAACTTATTCACAGCTTTTCAAGCAGCTCGTAACAAACAATGTAATTTTACATTAACATGCGTAATATTTAAAAAATGAAATTTACTATAATCTTGTGTAATTATCATACAGACAGGCAAAAGTATGCTAACGTGACAAAGTTTCCTAGTTATAAAGTCAACATAACAATTGCTAGAACTAAGAATATAATATAGCAACGTGGGATCGAAACCTATACTCTTAATAAGAATTAAAACTGCTAACATGTACATAATTAGCATAACCGTACTAACCAAGCATTAATACCTAATGGGTAAAGACAAACAAAGTAAAAGTTTTACTCTCTGTAAAGCTAAACTATGACATTACATACTTAACTACACGACAACAACCAGACGAATAAACAGCCATCATCATCAATGTAGTCAATAAATCAAGAACATGCGAGGGAAGTAAAACAAGTTTTCGTTTTTATAACATATAATTTTCATTGAAAAAGCGTTATATAAATACATAAAAACCTAAATAAATACATAAAAATATAAGTTTTATTTTAAAATATAATAATCATCTCGAACATAGGATTCAAGTTGGGTAAGCTCTATATATCTCTCTAAAGATTCAACATCCTTTGAAAGGATGTAAGTATAAATGCCTTCAGCTGCACTAAACCATTTTTCGGCATATTTTGATTCAGCAGCACTCATTCTCTAATACAAGAGAGAAGTAAACTCATCCAAGCTGATAGTTATTAACGCATTCCTGTATACTGCATTATACGGGAAACTACATGTTTCGGTGTAAATATCATAGATTACACCATGTGCTATATGTATTATGTACTCAAGTATGTCAACATCGTTAAGATGTGATGTTAATTCGTTTTTTATTTTTAAGCAACGCTGTAATATTTTCAGACGTTCGAACGCTGAAACCTATACATGTGCGATAGAAGGTCACACAATCGATGGGTTTCCAGTAGTGGCGTACATCAAGGGTTTTAATATTGTCACACGACGAGAACACAACGTCTATTCTATTAGAACCACTTACGTTGCTTCCCAGTTAGATATTTCACTAAGCGTTGATCTTTTTGGTTAACAAACACTTATTCTCTACCCATGCAGCTACGATGTCGATAATCTTGATGAAAATCCATCAGCACAAAACGAATTTAAAGGTTCTTATTATTTGAACCTCTGCAGAATACGAAGCAATGTATCGATATCCATTCCGTGTTGACTTTATTAATATTAAATGACACATCGTGTGAATAAACGAAGCTCCTTGTGAAATATTCAACAACAGTTTTGTAGAGAATGTGGGGAGATGTCATCGTACCAGTACAGCGAAAAAAATGTCCTACTGACGGAAATCGTAAGCGTAAACACTTATAGGTAACGAGATTCTTTCTTTCTTTCAACCAATCAGAAGAAGGTAAACAAAGAATACAACGCACGAACGAACCATATTCATTCAAAGGTATATATTCTCGTTTAATCTCTT